>WNHD01000209.1:7534-28735 GCA_011057455.1 Ganaspis sp. Gsp50 | reverse complement strand
ACAATAGTCTATAACAATAGTCTATAACAATAATCTATAAAACTGCAATACTCTGGAAATCCTACAATGTTTTATGAAAGCTACATTACTTTATAAAATTTGATGTGCTTTACAAAATATGCATTATTCTGTAAAATCAATAATAGGCTACAAACCTATGATACTAAAAATCTATAATACTCTATACAAGCTACAATACTTAACAAATGCTGTCATGCTTTACAAAATCTGCTGGATCTTATAATAACTAAGATACTCTTCAGAATTGTTTCAGAAGGCTACAATACACTGTGAAAGCTATAGATTATACTGTATAACAACTGCTATATCCTGTAAAATCTGAATTACTCTGCAAACTACAAAACCAACAATGTTCTACAGATCTAAGATGCTTAAAATCTATACTACTCTATGATAGCAGCAATACTTTATGTAAACCACAATACTTTATGCAAACTACAATACATTATGCAAACTGCGATATCTTATACAAGCTACAATACTCTATATGCAAGTTACGATACTCTATATGCAAACTAAAATACTCTATATGCAAGCTACAATACTCTATATGCAAGTTACGATACTCTATATGCAAACTACAATACTTTATGCAAACTACAATACTCTATATGCAAGCTACAATACTCTATGTGCAAGCTACATTACTCGCTTTATGCAGGCTACAATACTTTATTCATATTACTATATATCCTATGAAAGCTACAATCCTCTATGCAAGATACAATATTCTAAGCAAGATCTCCAATATATCCTACAAAAACCGCAATATTCCACAAAATCTTCAAGAACCTACAAAGACTGCAATACTATTCTCTACGTAATAATTTGTAATCGCTGTAATACCTAACAAAAGCTATATCATAATCTACTACTACAATATCTGCCGCACCTACCAAAATGGAATGCTCTAGAAAAACAACAATACAATTTTGAACTATAGTAGTTTAAGAAAGCTATATAACACTTAATAAAATCTGTCTTTATGCTGTACAAAATCTAACAAAAATGCTCTACAAAATCAACGATACGCTGTAAAGTCCACAATACACTATCAAATCTGCAATTTGATTGTATTGTAGCATTAGCTACAATACATTTGAAAAGTATTATTGGACATTCAGTGCAAGAAGATTCTTATATTCAGAATTATGTATATATACAAAACAATGCCTGCTGAAGCCATCGTTAATATAATTATTCAATTTTCAGTGCAAGATAATTCCTATTCAAAAATCTGACAAAATAATTCTTATTCGATATTCCTTGATAAATAATTTCTATCCAAAGATTAATAGCACTAATATAATTTTTATTTTATATTCTAAGGTTAATTTTTAAGTTCTACAGAAAAATCATAATTAATTTATGAATTACTTGTTCACAAAATTTTGAAAATCTAAGCAGTAGAATATCTACTAAATTCTAAATTAAATTCATTCTTTCTAAATTTGTAGGGTTAATTGGATATATAACAGTATGTAGCATAATATTCTCTGATTTTGTTTCTTTTTAACACTAAACATAGTTCTTATTATAATTATTTAAATCCATTCTTTAATATAATATTTAAAAACTTTTTCGATAGTACAAGTTAAATCAATTGTTATAAGTTTACTTTGTACAATTACTTAATAGAAATTATATTAACACTAGCTTCAGAAGGTATTAGTTTGCACGCAATTCTGAATAGGAATCTTCTTGCACTAAAAGTTCAATAAGACTTATTATTTTGTTATTTCAGTAAGCATTATATGAACAGGAGCCCACATAGTACCAGAACTTCCCCGAATATTCCGAATGTTCCGGAAAGTTCTGCCGCCATGTGGGAGGCGTTGAATTATTATTATATGATCTCAAATCAAACGGTTCAATAAATTAGCACCATACAGTTTTCGGTAATGTCATTTGCAATTTTAATTATAATAATTCTTACGCAAGAGATTTAAAATAAAATTACGCTTTTTACAAAATTATTGAATATTGCTCTTTATAAAAATTTACTCAAATTTATAAAAAATGATCCATGGAGTCCAAATCCTGCGGGGAATATTACCAATGATTAACAAATATTGCCTCATGAAAAAAGATTTTAAGCAATTGAAGGTGGCGGTGCGGTAAATCTTTGAAACAAAAAAAGGTTATCTCTTTGAAAATAAGTGACGGTGTAAAAGGGTAAATCCCCCATCGAGAGCGCTAGAATTCTGTTGAAAATTACGGGCAGTAAAGCGGAGAACAGAGCGTGGAAATTTTCATTTAATCCCAGGGACGTTGGCGAAAAGCGGCGAATAAATCGGACAGCGATTCGTTCCAACACGGCCTTTGTTTGCTCTGGACTCCGATGATCGGATAGCTAATCGGACCAATAATTTGGCCCGTACCGTGGACCGTTAAGCCTCTAGTATTTAATTATCCACCTGAAACACGATGTGTTTGAGAACTAAATTGTAGTTAATATTGCTTAGAAGTAAATAGCTTTCCTGAACTGCCTTTTAAATGACAAAATCCAAATAATTGAAATTATTTCTTTATAGATAAAACAAACAATTTAAATTGTATAAATTAATAAATATAATTGTACAAATTAGTAATTAACTTCATTGACCAATAGGCAATTATACAAATTGATACATGTACACATTTGTAAATAATGTATAAACATATAAAACTTATAAATAATTATTCAAATTAGTAGTAAACAATATAAAGTGACTAATTATGAACAATGAAAATTATACGCAAAATTAACATTACCAAATATCAAAAATGTGTGTAAAATATAAATACATGTAGAATGGAAATATATGTAGAATGTAAATATTTGTAGAATGTAAATATATGTAGAATATAAATATATGTAGAATGTAAATATATGTATAGTATAAATATGCCTAGAATGTAAACATACGTAAAATGTAAATATATGTAAAATAATAAAACATTTTATCAAACTTATACAAAATTAATAGATTTGTTTTAAACTTTTTGCACTTATAATTTTTTCCCATTTATTTTCAATATTAACATTTGCTGTCTTTTTTATTTTGTTTTAAATTGTCTCATTTGCTTTCATGATGTTTGTTTTAAATCGTATATCGTTTGCTTTCAAGTTATTTGTTTTAAATCGTATATAGTTTGCTTTCATGATATTTATTTTAAATCGTATCGTTTGCGTTCACGTAATTAGTTTTAATTCGTATAATTTGCTTTCATGTAAGAGTCATATCATTATCCTGATGTGGCCCCGATCGGGCAGGGTGTTTCATTCCTGAATTGGCCATGTCATATCTGGGCCCGATCAGCGCCATGGCAAAATTTCTACACGGGTCTATTTAGAAATAGAACATCATTATACGAGAATCGCTTTTATGCATTTTTAAAGCTTTTACGTCGATCGCTTTTAAGTTGAAATTTCTTCTTTCACTGTCACGTATTTTTTTATGCGAGTAATTTCTTTTACGCTGGCAATATTTATTCGGTAATGACAGAGTTGCTAAAACACTCGAGAAAAGTTGCTTTCTAAAAAAATATATCGGAAAATTGTTACGTTTAAAAATACAAAAAATGATGTTTAAGAGTACAAAAAATGATGTTTAAGAGTACAAAAAATTGTTGTTTAAGAGTACAAAAAATTGTTGTTTAAGAGTACGAAAAATTGTTGTTTAAAAATACAAAAAATTGTTGTTTAAAAATACAAAAAATTGTATCTACAACGTGCAAAATAAAATTGTTATATACTTTCAAAATGTACGAAAGTTGTTCTAGTATTAAGGGCATGTGATGAAATACTACGTTGGTGGTCACGTGACCTATAAGGCATATTTTTTTCGCCGTTTTACTCTTAAAATAATAAACATATCGTTATGAAATTTGGTATACATTTATAAAATATCAGAATGGCCTGTCTGGTGTGAATTTATAAATTTTTTAAATTTATATTTAATTTAATAATTTTCTTTAAAAGTTATTTTATAAAATTCTGAAAAATCAACTAAGTGTTATTCATAAGAATTCAAATTCATATCAACTAAGTGTAATTTCATAAGATAACTTTTGGACAAACTGTATAGCAAATGTTTGAGTTTTAATGAATATTATAAAATCCAAGACAAATGGTACGTTTGAAAATATGATTGGAAAAAAAATGGTATCTTATCAAAACTAACTCGATTCTGAGAATGAATCCAAAATTCTTTGGACGAATATCACTCACTAAAAGGTAGTCAATGAACCAAGATGTAAACAACAGTAGCCTTGAAATCTAGGATTATAAATTAAAATGTCTTAATCAAAGGAAAATAAATTTTATTCAGATAGACAATATATTCTATTTTATTTATATGTAGTAACGTCATTTTTTTTAAATAAATCATTTCTGAAATATGTAGATCCTTTTTTAAATATAATATATAGTTCCTATATCACATAGTTATATCATCATAGTTCACATTTATATAGAATATATTCCATGATCTAGAATAGTATATCAATTAATTAATATAAATGTAGAAAAGACCAAAATAGAGATACAAAGGCATTGTAAATGTTTTCAAAGGTTGTTTAGAGTGGCTTGTGGGTGGAGTAAAACAATTGAAAGAAGAGGAGTGAAAAAAGACAGAGTTGCTGCCACCAAACAAGTGACAATTACGGCTCCTAACGAGCGCTGGGCAATCCTCATTGTGTGTGCTGTTCAAGCATCATCCCTCTTGAGTAGTGTAAGCACTCGTCAAGTGACTGGCAAAGCTGTTTCCACTGTCGAAGGTGAAAAGCACAAGTTTCTCTCAAGTCGAATTCGAGATTCAACTCGATGGACTTGCTTCAACGTATTCGCTGCTGCTGCCACTGCCGCTCACCCCAATCTAAAAGTTACATGCACAGATTTACAATCCCACTGAAACTTATTGCAATCTCCTCTAATGCTCCGACTGGTCCCCTATTTTGTGGTGGATTTTACATCTCGTGAAATAAAATATCCTTACCAACTTTTTACACAGGGCTTTTAAATGTTCCCCAGACTTACGTCTCCGGCTATAAAAGTAGATTTAAAATTTCTCAAAGTTACAGCAGTTGCGGATTTACGTGGTTCTGAATTTGAAAAATTTTTCGGGATTAGGACACAAAAGAGAGAGTAGAATAAAAAAAAATGGCTAAAGTTATTGACATTGGAATATAAAGGTTGAATTCTTAGGGAATTATGAAAATGAACGGATAATGGAAAATTTGTGGTTTATTGTAAAAAATGTGGTCAGTAAAAAAGTTGTGATGAGAATAAAAATGAATATCGTAAAAGCAGTATATGGGGAAGAAAAAATGGTGGATATAAAAAGTGCTTGACAATATAAATTGACAATATAAAAATAGTGCGATATAAAAATCAGTGCGTGTAGGATAAGAATAGTAAATTATCGCATAAGGGATGTCTATGAAAATCAATCGATGCTGTTAATATACATTGCAAAAACATAGTACAAATTATGCGTAACAAGAAAGCATTACAAAAAAGGAATTTACAAAATATTACAAATTTCCGATTCTGGAAATATTTCAAAAGAATTTCGAATCGCGAAGATTATTGTGAATTTTACACTCAGTAAAATATCTTGAATTGTTTACACCTGAAAACCAAAATGACTAAAAAATAGCAAATTTTTCAGCTGAAAACAAGATTAAGACAATTTTTGATCTTAACATTAAACTCTCGATGCTGAAAGTCAGTGAATGCCAATGTATAGTTTTTAGAAAAAGAATAAGAAATTAAAGTGAAGGTGTGAATATTGTGAAAGTAAATATATGAAAAAGATTAAAAAATGCAAAAGTGGGTTAGAAATTAAAGGAGGAAAGTGATTTTACTTGGTAACGTAATAATGTCGTCGAGTTGGAATATTACGATAGAGTCTCGTTGAATTTACAAGGCAAGATATCTAACTACCTACTCGCGAGGGATAATTCTCAAATAGGATTTCGGTCGCGTTGTTTAACACCGTTCCTAGCGGCAGACTAATCCGCGTTTCGATCCGACAGAAAGCCAGTAGGATTACCCACGGCTCAAATTCGCTCCTCCATCCTTAATCGACCCCGGAGCTTCTAACCCAACTTCTCTTGTATACTCAAAGACTCAAGTTGGTAAACGCATCGTCGAAAAGTCTAATTGACGATATAACAATGTCGTCACCTACTTGCACAACCTACTTGCAGAAAATACCTTTATTCATTTCCTTTTATTAGTCATTAAAGATGCTTATTAGTCATTACAGAACTTTGATGGTACTTAAAGGTTATTAAAGGTGATTAAAGGCAAATAAAAAATTTAATAGAAATGTTAATAAAAATGGTAATAAAAGGGTGAATTAAAATGTTAAAAGTGTGATTAAAAGTATGATTACAAAGTTAAACAAGAATTTGATTCTGATGAAAATATAATTTTTTGTATATAAAAATTGTAAATTAATGTATGCACTCTTTACCGTTTCTATTTGTTGTTGCTTTTTGTGTCCTTGCTATACTTTGTCGTTATTTTTTATCGTTAGTTCTTTATCGTTACTTTTTATTGTTAATCTTTGTCGTTACTTTTTGCTGTTACTCTTTGTCGTTATTTTTTGATGTTACTCTTTGTCGTTGCTTTTTGTTGTTACTATTTGTCGTTATTTTTTGATGTTACTCTTTGTCGTTGCTTTTTGTTGTTACTATTTTGACCTCACTTCTTTGTCGTTACTCGTTTTTGATACTTTTTGCTGTTACTCTTTGCCTTCTTACTACTTTGTCGTTACTACTTTGTTGTTACTAGTTTATCGTTACTTATTGTCATCTCTACTTTGTCCGTACTTCTTGGCGTTACTTTTTGTTGTTACTTTTTGTCTCCTTACTACTTTGTCGTTACTACTTTTTCGTTACTACTTTGTCCTTCCTACTTTGTTGTTACTATTTTGTCGTTACTTTTCGTAGTTTCTATTTGTCTTCTTACTACTTTTTCGTTGGCGTTACTTTTTGTAGTTACTCCTTGTAATTACTATTTTGTCGTTACTTTTTCTCGTCACTCTTTGTCGTTACTACTTTATCGTTATTTGTTGTTGCTTTTCGTTGTTACTCTTCGTCTTTACTACTCCGTCTTTATTATTTTCTTGTTACTTTCTGTCTCCTTACTACTTTGTTGTTACTTTTTTGTTGTTACTACTTAGTCGATACTCTTTGTCGTTACTATTTTGTTTTTCCTTTGTTGTTACTACTTTGTCGTTACTTTTTGTTGTTACTATTTGTCCTTTTACTATTTTGTCGTTACTTTTCGTTGTTACTATTTGTCTCCTTACTACTTTTTCGTTGGCGTTACTTTTTGTAGTTACTCCTTGTAATTACTGTTTTGTCGTTACTTTTTCTCGCCACTCTTTGTCGTTACTACTTTATCGTTATTTTTTGTTGTTGCTTTTCGTTACTATTTTGTTTTTCCTTTGTTGTTACTACTTTGTCGTTACTTTTTGTTGTTACTATTTGTCTCCTTACTATTTTTTCGTTATTTTTCGTTGTTACCACTCTGTCCTCACTATCTTTTGTTGTTACTTTCTGTTTCCATACTACTTTGTTGTTACTTTTTGTTTCCAGACTACTTTGTCGTTACTTTTTGTTGTTACTACTATTTGCCGTATGCTCCTATGACCATTACAGCCAATGAGGTTTATATGGTCACTATTCCAAAGATTCGTAAGTTGTTTATGGCCATGATCAACTTGTGAATGAAAGTTGAAATTATAATATCGAAACCGGAATCTTGGAATTGTAATAATTGAAACTAGCAGCTACACCAATTTGGAAGCATTGTCGTTAGTTCCATAAGAAACGTTGTGCATTAAAATAAAAATACTAATACATTTCTTTAAGATTTCGTTCCCACGAATGTTGAATGATATATTGTAACGTCTCTGAAGTAGTAAAACTGGATTTCTTTACTCACGAAAATATCAATTAGATTCAACAAACGGAAAAGTAAAATTAGATAGATTTGAGAACGGAAAAGTAAAATCAGGTAGATGTTAGAACGGAAAATTAAATTAGGTGGATTTGAGAACGGAAAATTAAATGAGGTGGATTTGGGAACGGAGAATTAAAATTAGACAGATTTAAGTAGGGAAAATTAAATTAGGTAGATTTGAGGAAGAAAAAGTAAATTAAGTAGATTTAACGACAATTGACAAAATAGGTGTCTATTCAATGTAAAAGGAAGTTGGGAACTAGAAGCACAATTTTGGTAATTGAGTGGAAACTCAGTCTGCGTGTCAGTACTTACTTAATTGAGAGTGAGAACTGTGGTAAAGTAGCTTCGATTCCACTTGCTGTAATTTTGATTAACAAAAGTTTTCCAGGCTTTAGTTTTGTGGTTTCGCTTTTGTAATTCACATAATAACTGTGTAATTTTCAGAATGAAATACTGTTCTTCAGACTCATTATCAACGTGTTCGGTTTGTGTGCGATAAAAATGCATATTGACGTTAATTTCGAAACATTATAGGCCTTTTAGAAGAATTCTATATACACTCTAGATAAACCCTTCAAATTCTAGATAAATTCTTGAGAATTATTTCAAATCGAGACGTATGATTTCACCCGAACGTTAAACGTACCACAAAAAAGATATGTTCTAAACTTCTCAACCAAACAGTTGAGTTTAGCAATGAAAGAATTCGATCAGTGAATGAAAGTGAAGAAAACAACACCATTTTTTCTTCACCATTAAATATTAATTCGGAAAGGAATTATAATATATAAAATATGTTAATTGTTCAACAGTCAAAATATGTTGAGCAGTCAAGCAGTTGAAATAATTTTTGATTCTCTACGACTTGACGTGAAATTCTCTGCTACACGCAGAAGGAGGAAATTTGATAATTTAATCAGTATCGTGTATATGTGAAGGATCAAAGGAAATAAACGGCAGAGGTGTATTTGGGGTGTTAAACTGTGGGAGAGATTCGTCACAAAAGGGAGATTGGTGTGGGGACATTGAACATCCTGGCACTCAGATCTTCCCCGCGTCCTGGGTTGGATAACGTCGACTATAGGGTAGTTGTTGGCGATGATATACGACCGGATGGTAAACCGCGGCCTCCTGCTATACCAACTACCCCTTCACCGTAATCCATACTAATTGCCAGTGGTCCAGGGTTCGAATATACCAAACGGCACCTGTGTCACCCAGCTATTTCAACAACTGACCGCTAAGCTTATGCTTCTTGCTTTAACGATACACTTTTACCCCCATTGTCTTCATAGCTTCTCAGTTTTCCTGATTATCCTACGTCATGTCATCCTACACCAAGTGTCATTTTCGATACTCTTATCATTTTATTCCTCTTTTTGTATGCGGAAACAGTCGAGACAATAATAGTTGTTGTACTAGTCGTATTAATATAATGTTGAATTGCTGTATAGGAATCATTCTTAGACTGTTTAGGAATCATTTCTAGATTCTTTAGGAATCACTTCTAGACTCTTTAGAAATCATTTCTAGACTGATTAGGAACAATTCCTTGACTGTTTAGTCATTGTTCATAGACTGAATGGGAATTATTCTTAGATTGTTCGGCAATAATTCTTAAACTGTTTAACAATCATTCTTGAACTGTTTAGGAATCATTCTTATTGTTAGACTGTTTAGGAATCATTTTTGAACTGTTTAAGACTCATTCTAGAACTGTTTACCCAGGTGAAACAATTCCTTGGAAACGACTCCGACGAAAACTTCACAAAGGTAGTTTTGCATATGTTTTTCTAAGAAGGAAGTTATCATCGGAATCGATTCCGATGATTTTTTTCACCTGGGTAGGAATCACTTCTAGACTCTTTAGGAATCATTTCTTGACTGTTTAGTCATTATTCATAGACTGTTTGGGAATTATTCTTAGATTGTTTGGCAATAATTCTTAAACTGTTTAACAATCATTCTTAGACTCTTTAGGACTCATTCTAGGACTGAATAGGAATAATTTCTAGACTGTTTAGGAATCATTCCTTGACTGATTAGCCATTATTCATAGACTGTTTGCAAATTATTCTTAGACTGTTTAGGAATCACTTATAGACTCATTAAAAATAGTTCCTTGACTATTTAGTAATTATTCATAGACTGTTTGGGAATTATTCTTAGATTGTTTGGCAATAATTCTTAAACTATTTAACAATCATTCGTAGACTGTTTAACAATAATTGTTAGACTGTTTAGCAATTATTCTTTGTTTTTTTAGCAATTATTCACCGACTGTTTAGGAATTATTCCTTGGCTGCTTAGCAATTATTCATGCACAGTCTAGGAATTATTTTTGGATTGTTTAAGAATAATTCTCAGCTTGTTTACAGGAATTGCTTCTAGACTGTATAGTAATTGTTACTTAATTTTTGTAAGTCAGATCTAAACTGTTTAGCTTCTGTTTAAAAAACACTCCTAGATTGTTTAGTAATAATTGTAAAATTCAAATTATAAAATATTTATGATAATGTAACATAAGTTAATTATTACATAGTTTTTTTATATATAGTTATTACAAATTATTATACAGTTTAGCTGCAAAGCAAAAATTCAAATGCATAGCGTCGAAAATAAATATATCCTAAACATCAGGATTTTTTTCCAATTAGGAAGAACTTCAAGTGAGAATCATCCGCAAATGTTTTCAACACTCAGCAGATAAATAGTAATCTAAATTGCACGAGAACCTATATTGTACGTTAAAAATCAGGTCAAAACTGTTGTACTCAATCAGCCATCCGCAGGAAAGAGAGATGATACTTTTAAAATTTTTAAAAAGTCCAGAAACTTGTTACCCCCCATTGAAGAGTTCTCGTTATTTTTAATTAAAAAAACATATCTTTGATATATCTTTATAGAAAGTTTGATTTGAAATCTCATTCATTCTCGCCCTAGTTTTAAACAAATGGTTGTGTTTTGTTTTTATGTGACTTGGATTATTTCCAGAGCAATCGAATCGAGAGAGATGAAAGCAAACTCTGCTCTTGTTTCTGTGATGGATTCGCAAAATGAATCAGATGCAGGTGACAAGTTTTGAAAATAGATGAAAGGGAATAGCCGATTGTGTAAGTTTGAATGAATGCAATTCATTTTGTGCGTGGGACAAACTAGATAACTTGAACCTGTATATTTAATACATCAACCAATATTTTTTCCATATAATACGCAATGAACATCTTTTAAGTATATTATTATTTATTACTATTTATTTTAAATTTCCTCATGGATTATAATTATTATTATCCCTTATAATTCGCAAGTTTTTCTTTTAATTCAAAGTCAATTTTTTGTCGGTTCTTTAATCTGATTCAATCCCTTTAATCGGTTTTAGATCTCTTTCATGTTTCTATTTTTTAATCTCTTTCATACATTTTTTAACACGCGCTTTTTAATCAATTCGCTGATATTTGTTTTAAATTTTCAAAATAATCGCTATACAAAGAAAATAATTCAATTTTGAAAATTTATTAATTAAAAATAATCCAAGCTAATTGTTATACTGAAAGTGATAGTTGCAGTGGAAAATAAACGTAGTGAGAATCGAGATTAAATGTTGCCGACAACTGAAGCATCAGGTGACGACTACTGGTACATTTACATTACCGGAGCTATTTTAAAATGCAAAAAGCGAATAAATTATTTTTTAAACTGTGAATCGAGAGCCTGATCTACAGGCCAAATCTTGTCCAATCTTGATTTGCGATTCCCAATAGTTTTCCGCTTTGCACAGAGTTATTATCGTTAGAAATGGAGACGAGAGAATAGGGCGCTGAGCGTAGCGTAGGTGGAGAAACTTGCATACGGAGGAAAGTCGTTTTGATCGTATCGCGTCTAACGTAGAATAATTACGAAGAAATATTGGTATTTTGTGACTAAGACACAAAAAATGTCTTAATTTAAGACGTTTTTGGCCAAATAAGACACTTTTGTCCCACTTTTAAGACACCAATTTTTGCAGTGTTCGCGCCCGAGACAATTCCTTGTTTGCCGCGCGCTCTCGGTTTCGTTTCCTATAGAAATTCCCCCTTACCTACACGCGCACGCGATGAGCGAACATGATCGTAATTGCTCCTATATGCTTCATCTGATTTACAATTAACCATGCGTCTCACAGACGTCAATTCTTGGAAATAGAAACGACTATTGCACGTATGTAATTGACCTGAAGATTGAAGTTTAATTACTCACTCTTTGGAAATTAATCGAAAAATATTCTCTTTGAATGCATGTACTCAAACGGAAATGTTATTAAGCTTTGATTTCGAGAAAACAAACAGTAATTGATGATATTGCTGATAAATTTTAAATATTCGTGTATTTCTGTTTTACTCTCTCTAAAAACCACTGCGAATCAGTGAATAGTCACTGGTTGAATCAGTTAAAATTTTTTATCACTATTTGAATCAGTGATTTTTCACTGTTTAATCAGTGATGATTCACTGGTTGTCAGTGGGATTCACTGGAAAATCAGTGAAATGTTCGTTCACTGGTTAAATCAGTGACTTTTTCACTGATTCAAATTTAGAGAGTAGGTTCTGGCTTTTTTAATCGAGCGGGATTATTTCCTGTTTTATGAAACGAATATAAGAGTGCTTTATTCGTTTGTTAGACTTATTTTTTCCCTTGTTTTACAACAAAGCATCTGTTGCAATTTGTTTTTAAACTGGTTATATGTGCGTATAGAGTTGAAAATCTATTACACTGAATTAAAAATTTATTATGCTGAATAAAAAATCTTTAGAGAAAGTAAATGATTGGCGCTTTTAGAATCGACGAATAGCAATTTAATATCATATTTTTATTAAATCTGATAGATTTAATTAAATTTGGAATTGGAAATCTATTATACTGAAGAAATATAAAAATAATAAAAAATCTATTGCATTGAATGAATATGAGGCTGAAGTTTGCAAAGTTTTTTTCGTTTGCAAAAAATGAAGAAAGAAATTTTTCATAGTTTTAAATGTTTTAAATGCTTGTTTACAACTCACAAAGATTCTATTTTGCATCAACTTTTTATAAATAATAAATACTAGAACAATAATTCAGTAAACAAAAATGTGCTCTTGCTTCCTCGTAGAGGAAAAAAATGTTGCAAACTTCAGTATCATTAATGAAAATAATGAAAATAATGAAAATAATGAAAATAATGAAAATAATGAAAATAATGAAAATAATGAAAATAATGAAAATTTTGAAAGCAATGAAAATATTGAAAATAAAAATTAAAATATTAATTACAATGATCCTAAAAAATGTACTAAAATGAATCTATTGAAACATCTTGAAAGCAATTTAAGCAAACAAAGTAAGAAACTAGTTTCACAAAATAATAAAAAGTTTCGAAAAGATTGCGCTCATTTGAACGCTGAGAACTTTAAAAACTCATTTAAGTCAATTTTTTTGGTGGAATTGTCTGAAAAGGACCTGATGCTATCTATCACTGTCGTTCCCATTATTCGTCTTGCCAAAAACGCGATCCTAATTATAAAACCAACTTTAACAGTGAAATTGCGAGTATTCGTTTACGTGATTAGCACTTTGCGTGTACAAAATGAGACACGATCGTTACAATGGATGCGCAGCAATAAAAATTCCTCAAGACGTAGGCGTTATAAAAAATTGTTATCGACATACATATAAAAGAAAAATGACCCAAAAAATGAATTGATTAGTATAGTAGAAGAATGATGGGATTAAAAAATACGTTAATTGATTAAGAACATTCGTTACTTGATTATAAAAGCACAACATGAATTGTTTGATAAAAAACTACAACGTGGAATATTTTATAAAGAAATGAAGACTAATCTATTTGGTTAAATTAAAAGTAAAAAGTAAGTTATTTGACAAAAGGGGTATCCGACAAAAGAAATAATTTAAAGTATTGATGAATAAATAATTGTTATTAATTAAAAAAAAAAAAAAAATTATTTGATAAGAAAAATAAAAAGTAAATGAATTGATTCAAATGGTAACATTTTTCACAGTACTCTGTCCTTTGGAGTATATTTTAATTAAGGAAAGTTGGACTGTGAAAAAAAATAGTATAGCGGAGAAAATAGCTTTTCCATTTGGTTGAAAATGCCTGGTTTAAAACATAGTGGGAGTGCCTTTTATCCTCCAACATGTATAAAACGTGAAAAGAACAGAACGACACGTTGACGAAACAATAGGCTCTGTGACTGAAGAGTCGACCGCGGTACGCGAAAAGAAAGATATTAATTCTATTGTCTCTCGACCCTTTGCTCTAAATGTCTATTGTTTCTCTTGGCGCCTATTAGCTCTCCTTGTATCAAATTGATTCTAAACTTGTCCTAGATAGGAAAAGCGGAAGTTGAACCAATCGGGCAGAAAATGAACGATGAAGTTTCTTTGACAGTAACTAATCGATCTCGCAAATATATAATGCAAGAAAACAGAGAGTGTGAAAGTTGCCCTTCCAGTTTAATCGAAAAATTTGTAATAATGCATTGAATGTTGCTTTTTAATCTTCTACACTCTCAATTTTTTTCAGAGAAATAAAAGACAATTTTATCCCTTTGTTTTAATCATCTATTGTTTTTTAAACTGCGATACTATGATGAAAAAAAGTAATTGGTGCTGTTAAAAAAACGGTTTGATAAAAGGATTACAAACATTTTTGGTTATATTTTCTGAGTAATTGGTTAACTCGACTATTTTTTGGTTAACTTGACTATATTTTTAGATACCTCTACTATTTATTGATAACCTCTACTGTTATTTCGTTAACTCTACTATTCTTTTTGTTAACTCTACTATTTTTTGGTTGACGACTTTATTTTTGGTTAACTCGACTATTTCTTGATTACCTCTACAATGTTTTGGTAAAATATACAATGTTTTGGTAAAATGTACAATTTTTTGGTAAAATATACTATTCTTGACTAAAATATACTATTTGTTGGTAAAATATACTATATTTTTGGTTAACTCGACTAATTTTTGGTACATAAATTCTAGTTCTTTTGGTAAAATATACTATTTTTCGACTAACTTGACTATATTTTTGGTTGTTTCTAATACTTTTTGGTTGACTCTATTATTTGTTGGTAAAATATACTATTCTTTGATTAACTCTACTATTTGTTGATTAACTTGTCTATATTTTTGGCTACCTCTACTATTTCCTGTTTATCTTTACTATTTTTTGGTTAAATTGACTATTTTTGTCTACATCTATTATTTTTTGCTTGACTATATTATTTTTTGGTTAAATTTACTATATTTTTGGCTACCTCTATTATTTGTTAGTTATCTATAGTATTTTGTGTCAAAATATACTACTTTTTGGCCAACTTGACTATATTTTTGATATCTCTACTAATTCTTGATTACTTCGATTATTATTTGGTAAAATATACTATTTTTTTGTTAATTCTACTATTTTTTGTTGACTCGAGTATTTTGTTTTTAACTATTTATTGGTTAATCTAGCTATATTTTTGGTTAATTCGACAATTTTTTGTTAACTAGACTCTTTTTGATTATCTCTACTACTTTTTAATTAAATTTGATTATTTTTTAGTTAACTTCACTAATTTTTAGTTAATTCTCCTTGTTTTGGTTAACTCCACTATTTTTTGTCAACCCTATTCTTTTTTGGGTAAATTTACAGACAATGAGATGGTGATTTACTTTACTAATTTTTGTATGGTATTATTTAATATAATTATCGTAATTTTTTCTAGAACACTATGATACAGTGCATTATAACATTATATTATTGTAATAAATGAAACAAAATATAATAAAAAAACAAAACAATAAATTTTAAGAGAACATCGTCAATCGTTTACGTTTCAAAATTGTAAAATTCTGTTTTCTTATTGATCTACTTCATTTTTTCCGGTATTTTCAATTTATTTTTCTGTCATTGGTTTCTTTTGCTGTAAAAGATATTTCTGGAGATATGGAACGAGAAACTTGTTCATGTTTGACATACGTGTGTTTATAAACAATTGGATTACCTCTCCGACATTCTTTACATTCTGAAAAGATATTGTACAATATTTGCAATAACTTCATCTTCAATTTTCCGATCTTCCTACCGACGACGCTGTTTCGAAAATTCAATAACAAAGTAATTCAACATAGCTGAAAGCGGTGAAACTATATATAAATCCACGCTCTGTCTGACGCGTGTCTCGACTGCGCCTATTTTTATTCATCTTCCACTGAAAAGTTAAAGCGAATTGTAAAAGTACTCGAGATATTAAATTGCGTTTACAACGATACATATATGTATTATCATCTTTCCTAGACATTTTAATAAAATTACTTTTGTACTTTAATCTGAAAAAATCTTGCGTTCAATAGTCCATGTTGAAACGCTTGGGTCCATTAAAACAGTGTAAAGACGTTTTCGTCCATAAAAACAGTATAAAAATCTATTTGTGCAAAAAAAATGTAACAACGTTTTTGTACAAGAAAAAGGGTTTTGTTGCTAAAAAATCAGGATGATAAAACGCTTGTGTCTAAAAAAAACTCGATGTGAAAATGTTAACGTTTAACTATAGTGTGTGTGTGTGTGTTGTGTGTGAAGCGTGTATGTAGCGAAACATGTATTTAAACATATTTTTAAGGTTATGGAATATTTTACGAAATATTTACGTAGACCAACAGAATAAAGAAAAAAGTAAATACGAGGGTAGTTTGTGGGAATAGCGTCGTCGCACCTTAAAACAAGTTTTATGCTCAGGAAAGCATGAAATTGCAAGTGAAGTTTATAATAATATAAGTTATATTACAACATGTGAGTAATGGCAAATAATATTCCATTTTTATGTTCCTGGCTGACACGAAACTTGATGAATCTTGATGAATCAGAAACTGAAGAGTATATAAAAGACTTTCTATTCCCAAATTGTTCATAAAAATGTACTTTTACGCTGATCGACAATGACCTGGAAAGTCCACTTTTCAAGGAAATAACCAGATTCAATGGAACGCACTTTAATGTCTAGGGAAACTTTTACGATGATCGAGAGAATAACTCAAAAGAGTTTTTTTTCTCCCTGAAAAGAATACTCTTTAGTTATTCTACTTATTGGAGAGAAAAAAATGCCTGATTGTACTTTACAAGAGTTCCGTTATAACAATCTTCATTGCTTTTAATAAATTTTCTCGCTTTCCTTTAGGGCGAAATAAAAAATTTATAGAACTATATTCAATGAGAAATATAAAAAAATTATAAAAGCAGAAAGTAACATTTTAACTTTTTAATATTGTACTTTTAAATCAATGTAGTTGTTGTAATGCGCTTCAAGTTTTAAACTTTCAAATGAACAAACTTTTCATTTTATTCACTTTTAAATTCCTATTCACTTTTAAACAATGCTTTTACATTTCGAGCAAATGTCATAATCCTGGAAATAAAATTTAATTTTTTATCTCTTATTTTGTAAGTGACTTTACAAAGTTTTAAGGTTTTGTTTATAAAATGAAGTTGTTTCAATAGAGATGAGAAAAAGGGTAATTCTAAGGGAGAGAGCGCGGCATGGCTTGTTCAGACCAGACCCAGGTGATCGCGTCTCTGCAGAGTTTGGGAACTATGCTGGGGCCACTTTTATGCATTCGTCTTTTTCGGGACAAACTCATTGGCTGGCAGTTCTTTGGCACTAATACAGAATAATAATTTTTGTCTTTTATTAATAATTAATAATTATTGATACTTCATCGAAAAATGACCTTATGTATACTAAATATTTTTTGTTGCAGCCCACAAAATTTCCTTTTCAATTTTTTTCTTTTCACATTTTTGTTTCAATTTTTTGCTTAAAGTTTTTATCATAAATTTTCAATTTCTTTTCCTCTTCAAGTTTCCATTTAAATGCTTTGTTTCATTTTTCGTTTGCAATTTTCTTTTCAAGTTTTCATTTAAGTTTTTCGTTTTCATTTTTCGCTTTAAATTTTCTTTCCAAGTTTTCGTGTCAAATATTTGTTGTAAGTTTTCATTGGAAGTTATTATTTCAAGTTTTCATTTGAAGTTATTGTTTCGAGTTTTCGTTTTATGTTTCAAGTGTTCGTTTCAAGTTTTGGTTTAAAGCGTTTTTGAAGATGAAAGGGTGCGGTTTGCAAGGGCTTACAAGACAAATGTTTGGTTTAATGAAAATGACAGAAGGTGTGATGTTTTTGAAATTGCGAAAGTTGCAAGTCATCTATATTTATTGCAAAATGTCGACACTTGCTTTGTGGAAAATTGGGGAGTGTACTTTAATGGCGGCAAGTTATTGTGTCCCCTTGAAAGTACGTCTGGGAAGAGAATGCGTCATTCTCTTGACAGAATGAGGGATCAGAATGTCAAACAAAAAAGAATTTGGGAAATGGGCTTTCTTGTCTGAACGAGGGAGGAAATTGACTTCTGGCAGGTACGTCACGTGCTCGGACTACGCGTCGCGAGCCACCATAGTCGTATTTTGTCATAAACTCGAAAACGAGAGACAGTGTCTTTTACCCAGCAAAGTAAGCAAGTGTTGTGAAATTTCTCCTGAAACTGTCGATATATGTCTTTTCGTACTTGGTGCACTTGGTACAATTGGCTCTTTCTGTTCTCTCTGGGTGCGCAAAAGAAAACTGATTGACTCGGTGCAGCGGCACGTGAATCGATAAGAACGACCGATGGATTCCGGGTTGAAACCCGAGCAAAAGGAAGCCAAACCAGGGGTTTAGAGCAGGAGAAGCAGACCTAGAGAGAAAGGTACAAAACTGCCAGAAGGAGAAGTTGCAACTTGCAACTATTTAACCCTTCTAGCACACGCGGATCTCAACTTGGATTCAAACATGTTTATGTTTACGACACACGTCACTGTGTAAAATAAAGAGTCGTAAAACGTACCGAGAAATCAATTACTCTTCGTTGTATTACCTCTGCAATCTCTACTAAAACAAAAAATCAATCGATATCTCGCTTCCTCCCTGTACAATCAGCCAAAAGGGGCATAAATTCCCCTACAATTTGGAAAAAAGTAAATTGATAGTTTATGTTATCTTGAAAATTTAATCTTCCGTTTTATATATAAATCTGCCCTTACCTTCGCAGAACTAACTATGTATTTTAAAAGGGATTAAAAATTCAATCTCCAGTTTTATTACTTTCCTTTCTTTTTTTTTTGGATAAACTTTTTCTGAAATATGGATCCCTTTTTTTGTTTAATTGCGAGCTTCTTTGCGGATCATTCTGGTTGATAACATTTTTATTGAAAAATGTATTAAAGGGCTTCCCCTATCGGATTTATTGAAAAATTTGTTGCTTTCGGTGATACGCCATCTGGTGAAATTTTTGTAACTACAGAGGGTAGCTCATTTCATGTGCGTTTCCACCTAACGGTCAAAATAGTAATTAGTTTTAAGGGTTCAAACCAACGCAACAAACATTCGAAACGTAAAAAACGCGGGAGTTCGAATGAAAACTGTTTTTTTAATTGTTTATAATATTTTTAGTTGCTTATAATTTTTTTTCCTATTGATTAATTGTTAACTTCAAGTAGTTCAAGACAGTAATTTTTAAAAATCATTTAATAGTCTTTTTCATTGCGCAAATGCACACAAATGTAATTAATAGACACGTAGAATTGATAGATAAAAAGATCGGAGAGAAAAGATCATTGCCGGTTCGGGCCAAACCCAGGTGATAGCGACAGGAGACTGTAAACTATGCAGGGGCCACTATATTCTTCACTCTCTTTTTCAACGCTGTGTATTTAAATATTAACATCTTTTTCTTAAAACTTTATTAACAATATTTTTTATTAACATTTTTTTCTATTTATAAACTTTTTGCTGTTTATAATATTTTTTTTCATTTAAAAACTTTGTTTATAAACTTTTTTTTCTTTTATAAACTTTGTTTATTTGTTAATTTCTTTTTCGTTTATAAAATTTGTTTGTTTATAAACTACTTAACTGTTTATAAACTTGTTTTTGTTTATAAACTTTTGTTTTTTAAACATTTTTATCTTGTTCGTAAATTTTGTTACATGACCATGATTTCCTTTATCTTTACCATCTTTTCCTTTTTAGGTAATAATTACCGTTGGAATGTAATTTTATAACGTTCGTAAAATTCCTCGTAACAATTTTGCGTCAATTTCAGTATTGATTACAAAATTATGCTTCTAATGCAAACAACCTTCCTGGAATTTTCATTTTAAATTCATAATTATAAATGCGATTCCCACACAAGGGGAGGAACATCAGGATGTCGTATATACTACACGTGTACACTATATTACAGTACAATGCGAATAATAAATAATTTTAAAAAAAATAATTATCTACATGATAAATTTGAATAAGATTTATTTGTATATTCGAATATTTAAATAATGTGACTTGCTTGTATATATTTCAGTTCAACATGATTTATTTCTCTAAACTCAAATATTTAAATTATACGATTTCTCTAAATTTAAATATTTAAAAAATAATCTTCTTCTCTCGTTAACATATAATTTCTCCAGCCAAAAAATTACGAAAAGCGTCCCAGGTAGATTAATAAGTACATTCCGTAAAATTAGCAGTTTTTAGATTTTACTGTGAATTCAATTTTTATCCCCTCTGAAAAAAATTGACGAAAGCTCGTGCTGTTTTTCGAATTTGGAAGTTTTGATAGTTTAGGACGAGTCTGAAAGAAAAGCAGTTTTAGAAGAAAAAAGGTGATATGGTTCAGGTGGAATAAAGCTCTTACCACGTATAAGTACGAATGTATAGATATATTCGTGTGGGGTTGTCGTAAAATGTCCACGGAATTCGAAACGAGGATCAACGTCGCCCTCGTTTCATTACCATGAATGTTCCGCCTGTCTGGCAACTCTGGCGACTTACTCTACATAAGCTTATTCCTCTACTTCCTACCTGCCTTTGGTTATTGTTTATGCAAACGCAGATTACTCTATCGATCCCTTCTTAGCTTTTATTTCCTTGAGTGAAACTTGTTTTTTCTAAGAAATACGTTGATATTTATCCCAAAAGGAACATTTTTAATTGTCGCGAGAATTTACTGAAATTTTTATTTATTGAATCCTACAAAAAAATAATATTATTTTTGTTTGCTCATGGAGAAGCATTGTTTTTATTGTATTATTGAATAATAATGATAATAATAATAATAATAATAATAATAATAATAATAATAATAATAATAATAA
>WNHD01000208.1:0-46308 GCA_011057455.1 Ganaspis sp. Gsp50 | reverse complement strand
AAGATACTCTGGTATATTGAATTTCAATTCTTGTATTGCATATTTGCTTCATATACTTGTATATTAAATTTAATACAGATTTTTCTAACAGTGTAGAAAGAATTTAGTTAGAGGGCAGGAAACAAGATGGCGACGAGGTGAAAAGTGCTTTGCAGTGTTTTCTGAGGCGTATTGTAATTCTTGATTGAGGTTGGAGTTCATTGTATTATGTTATGGCTGATTGCTCTGCAGCAGGCCACTAAAGACCAAAGAAGAAGAAGTAATTCTTGATTTTCACACCTTATCATTTGATGCTTGAATAAATTAATGCACACGAATATTCGGTACGTGATTCCGAATCCCGATTCTCGCAATTTCTTGAAGAAATTTTCAACTCGCCGAAAGGCCTAAAGATCGGTAAGGACAAATAATAAAAAAAGCGGAAGTGTCAGAAGATCAAAATGAAATAAATTACAGCATTTAACTGACAAAACAACTTTGTTCAACACACATGTTTACCCCGCAAGTCACACGTTTGTGATGATGTGGGGTTCACATGAATCATCGGCTTGTTGGATTTCTGGGTCGGTCCGACAAATATTTGTAAACTCGTCTTGGGAACGTTTCAATTGAGCAACTGGAGAGGTAAACTGGTCCTTTTTGAGAAAAACATTTTCGTCCGCCCCGCCCAATCCACGCTCTGTCAGATTTTCCCGAAAACGTTATATCGAACGTCTTTATGAAAATGGCTACTATTGATGTTGATTTGTAGAATTCTAGAGGTATACATATACATACATATATCAACGCTGCTCTTGGCCAGATGCCGCTAATTTCGCTGATTTGCCGTGACGCCCGCCCAAAAGGAGCCATTGCCTTTTCACATTGGTAAACTTCTATGCAAGCCATGGCAAATTTCAGCTTGAATTTCAGCATTCAAGAAATTCGTCACTCTCCGCGGGGGCGGCCTAGCCGATAATCTATTTATTGCATGCATAATCGCTTTTGACGACTCCATTCTATGAATCCATGCTAGCGCGCGTTTACTCGCACTTTTCAAGAAAGAGTCTTTGGATGCCTTTGTACAAAGCGCGATACAATTCCGAAAATACGAAAGCGCATTTGATTCAATTCTGTTTACTTTCTTTCGTGCGCTAAAGTCAGCATAGAGTTATATCCGCTTGGAAAAATATCCCGTCAAGCTGCACTCTATTCTTTTCCGAAAGTTTGTTTTTATGCCATCATGTTTTGTTGAACATTAATTACGATTTGTCTTTAAAAAAAACAGCCCTTTGAATCACTACATCACTATGCACTATATGAAAAACATAAACTTCTTGTTTTTGTTGTTCGTCTTCTTCATCTTCTAATTGTAGCTAGATTCGAAAACACTAATTACTCCCGAACTTTTTAACGAGCGGGGAATGAATCCGATTCCAAAAAACACAAATATCTGCGTGACGCGGATGACAAAACGAAATGGAGATCCCAACGGGATAAGTTCTTGATGACGACACGAAACGGCGCAATTTTTGCAGCACCGGCTTATGCGTGTGTATTATTCTGTCCCCGTGACATTTCATATTTTGCCGACGATATTCCCCGGTGGCGGTAATTTACTGCAGGGTTGTGAAGAGGCTTCTCCTTATCCTTGGACGATTGGTGACCACGATAGGCGTGGTGGGTCGCCATTGTTGTTATTATGCTCCGTGCTGCAAACGAAACGAGATTAATGCACTTTAAGCCAGAGGAAACAATGTACAAGAATAGTGGGTACGAGCTTGCAATTCCCCCGAGTCCAATATGCCGCCAAGATTGCGGAGAATCTATTTACAAAACACGTCAAGGGCGGTTCGTCTCTTTGTACATAGGCCTTAATGATTCGACGACTGGTGCTAAAGGAAACATGCCGACACCATGAGACGAAGAAATGCTTAAAATGGTGTAACAACTGTGTGGTCAGAGATAATAACACAGAAGATGTTCACAAATGTCTTCCTCATGATGACATTACCACAGAGGAAGAAAACCATCCTTTCTTCCGTTACACAAAGACGGAAGTCTATTTTTCATAAAAGTCATAACTGTCCGCAGTGCTGGTGTTAAGTTTCCTTGAGGTTCTTCATAGATACGATGCTGGCCAACAAATATCACTAGCGCAGATGACAGTTTTTATAAATGGATATACACAACTTTTATTGCAACAAAAGTTACAAAAGTTTGTAAAAAGTCTTTTAAACTCACATATAGACGATAATTTAATTAAAAGGAGGTTATGTTTGTTGAAAAATCCAATTCCTGAATACATTATGAAAAAAGTGATGCCCTTTTCCAATTACGAAATACCGCTGCATACATACTGCTACTAAATGTTACTCTAATAGTAAAGCGGTTGATTAAGAAAAAACCCTAAAATAATAAATTTGTCATTACGACTCTCCAAACTAAGTGGGTTCTTCTTAATTTGTGTTTACCATCCTTTCACTCAATCATGTCGATTATCTAGAATTCTGACTAAACTACTGGATATTCCGTTGCTTATTAGTGTCATGTTTTTTGAATTTTTATCTTCCAAGTTGACCAACTATGTTGGAATGAAGCGTTAATAAAGAGAAGGCCACCCAAAAGAGAAATACCACAAAGGTGGAAATGAACACATCAGAGATTCGATCCATGACGAGAGAAGCTTCTCTCCTTTCGCTCAATTTTTTCTCTTTTTCATATATCCTACTCTCTCTCTCTCTCTCTCTCTCTCTCTCTCTCTCTCTCTCTTTCTCTCCCTCCCTCTCTCTTTCTTTCTCTCCCTCTCTCTCTCTTTTTTTCTCTCTGTATTTCTATCTTTATCTCTTTCTCTCTAATCTTCAGAACCTACCTCTACCTGCCGAGCTGTAACGTCAGCTGTCGTCTAATTGAATTATCTAGTTTCCAATTCGACGCGGAGATTTCGTCCGAAAGCCCCGTCGAAAAGTCATGATGGCTAAATATTGAAAAACATGGCAGGCTATTGTCGGCCCTCGACCGACAACTGGGCGGAGCCGCTTATTTGTGAGATCTTTTGTTTGTCGTTGCATTTTTATGCTCTCGTACCCAGATGCTAAACATCATTATACTCAGAGGCATCTAGAAAATAGTTTTTTTTAAAAAAAAAGAGAATCTCTTTCAGATTTCTCAAATTTATGAAAGAAGGCACTTCAGGTTGTTTAAAAGCGTTGGGAGGTTCGGAATAAATTTTCACGTCTCAATAATTATGTGGACACCTATTTTAAGCATTTCAAAATAATTAAGTTTTTCACTTTTGGGAATAAATTTCTTCTCATTTGGTGGTTTAAAATTATCTGGATTTTAAGATATTTTAATGTATCCAAATGAATGAAGTAAACAAGTTCTAGAGTTAATTGTTAACAGTTATCTTGAGAACGTAATCAAAATTGGAATTTTCCGTTTGCGTTTACAATTGTGAGTCTTTTGTGTTTGACCTTGGAACAATTTAATAATTATTTGTTGAAAAATGCGGACAGATAATCGAGAAATATGATTCAATTCATGTCACATTGTGTTCGTTGTGGTCACATTTTATCGATACTTTTGAGGTTAAAATTACCAATTGGGATTTCGTAAATACTTGCATTTTAACGAAGTTGAAGTTGAAATAAGTTGATTATAACTTTCCCCAAGCATTTCTCAAGTTGATTAACGCAATATTTTTACTCCCAATGTTGAGATGTTTAAAATAGAGAACGATTTTTTTAATGAATTTGCGACGATCACGCGTTCCGTTTCTACAGCTGATAACAATGCGCAAGCGCTTTACATTGTTACTAGAAATCCCCAGATGATAGTGCCACCCCGTGGCGGTAAAATTTAAATAAACGAATGAAAACATTTCGTTCCAATTTTCCATTTCTTGTTTCCAGACATTTCGCAAAACACATCAAGCAATTCAATCTAAACTTTAACCATTGAATCTAAATTTAAAATATTCAAAACCATTTAATTTAAATTTAAACCATTCAATCTGAACTTAAACCTTTCAATCTAAATTTAAACCATTCAATCCAAACTAAAACCATTCAATCCAAACTAAAATCATTCAATCCAAACTAAAACCATTCAATTTAAACTAAAACCGTTCAATCTAAACTCAAACCAAACAGTCCCTTTACACAACTGAACAAAATACTTGCAAAACATCTACAGGTATTTTTGCACTGGAACTAACCACCACCTTCTGCGTAAAAGTCAGACAAATGGCCACTGAGCACAAAGAGGAAACTTTTTCCATAGATGATCTATTTTTCGAGAAGAATGCCTAGTAATGTCAATGATCACCCCATTGCGAGTTGGTAAAGGTGCCGAAAATGCTGAAAAGCTGGTCGGCTGTAAATTAGTAATCTTCATTGCGTTACGGTTAGATGGAAGGAACGATCTCTGGTCCCTGGAAAAGTAGCAATGGGCACAACAAGCAGCATTAGTTTCCTGCCGCTTATATTTTAAGAAACCATTGTTCCTCAAACTATAAGCGGCGCACTGCCTCCTGGGTGACCGATTTCCATAAAAAGACCGTCCCGTATCCGAGTGACACGCGTAAAGATTCAATAATGTTACGTTGTAAAACACTAATGTCTGATCATGAGAAGATCTCACTCCAAGAATTCCTCATTGTCAACCTTCAGACACCGGATCTAATTCAGACCTCCCATGCTCCCAAATGAGGCAAATTGATCGCTTTCTGAAACGCTTGTTTTGCAAATTAACTTCGTTTTGCTTCGTTTTTGAAATTGGCTTCTTCTGAGAATGGGTACTTGTTCTGGAAAACTAACTATAAGTATAAATTTTAGCATCCCTGTGCTATACAATTCTGTGTTGTAGTTTAATATCCTTGTGCTTCTAATTTAGGGAGTGTAATTACGAGAAAGGCGAAATTGGTAAAGCCAGACAGTCAATAGCTATTCATTTCAATCTGGCTGTTGGATATAGCCTCAGGACAATATATAAAAAAAAAAAAAAAAAAAAAAAAATTATTTTAATTCCAGAACATCTTGAGAAAGGTCCTTTAGGAACCGTAACATTTGCATGCAAGCGTGAAGTGACTTCCATATGTCACCAATGTCTCAAAATCAGCAAGTCGTGGGAAATTCCCTTCAAGCAATTAGACTTGCATGCGGTGTTTCGTATTACTGTCAATCAAAACCTTTCTCGGAAAATGCATGCCTGGAAGAGGTTTCAAAGTTCTGGATCCGCAACTGCTATTTGTTTTTACTTGAATTACGATTCGTTTTCAAAAAAGAACACCTTCGATTACGATTTGTTTTCAAAAGAAACACCTTCAATTACGATTCGTTTTCAAAACGAACACCTTCAATTACGATTCGTTTTCAAAAAGAACATCTTCAATTATGATTCGTTTTCAAAAAGAACCCCTTCAATTACGATTCGTTTTTAAAAAGAACCCCTTCAATTACGATTTGTCTTCAAAAAATAACCTTTGGTACTAATTGCGTATAATCCCTTTGGGTACATTCCTCTGCCAGTGTTTTTAGAGTTGCATTTGTTTCTGGGGTCAAAGGTCCCGAACAAAGACTCCCCTCATCTTTTCGTCTCCAAGACCTTGGAATTGCCACAAAGGCGTCGCGAAACAATCACGGTTCAATATTGATATCCGAAAAGAATAAATGAATTCTAATGGAAGATCAATATTGAAACGTAATAGTTGATTGGCACCGATTGAGCTCAGGGATCGTGAGGTGTGAAAGGCGCGGTGACACTCGATCCTCTCAATCGGCTGCAGTGAAAGAAGGGTTAAATTCGGCGGATCAAAGATCTCATCTTCCTTCCGGAAATCCTCCTGAGCTGGTTCCATCCCACACGCATGTATTGAATGGAATCGAGTGTTCCGAGGCGTCAAAGGGTGGTTGCAAAAGAAGCATTGAGGTATTTAGACATTAACGCAAGGATAAAACGGAGGGTGGTGTCGAACGCGCCTCGAAGTTGCCGCGGTATGGCTGGTATGGCCATTTATTACTGGCTCTGTGCTGACACAATGCCAGCATTGACAATTTGCTTCACACACGACGCCGCGCACCGCGACGCTCCGCCCACGATCCGACTACAGACGATTGCCGACAAAACTCGCCTATTCTCGCTCCCTCTGTTATGCCACCAAATACATCCAATGCTTGGAAAATGCTCCTGAAAAGTCGTGCCGCTTTCAAGTGTCCAACCTGCTCTTTTTGTAAGGAAACTCTCTTAGCATGTGTACATTATAATGTAAGTCCGGAAAAGGCGTCGTCACAAACACTGGCTCTTTGTTGGACCAATACTTTAATGGAAACGTTAAACGAAATATCTCAATGACCCAGAAGGTCCATAAACATTTTTATGTCACTTGCTTTTTATGACATTTCTGGCTAAAGTTAAGCCTTAAGTTAAGTTTCTGGCCTTCAATAAGGCATGTTCTGACGCATTTCATTATGGCGGATGGTATGTCGCTTTATGTTGAATCCTATTGTTTTAAGTTCTAGTATGGAATATAATCAGCGTTCGTAGTTCATTTCATGATCCAAGTAGTAATCATGGTTCATTTGTTAGTGACTGAAATATCACCAAATGTCTGGCTGGAATCTGATCCTCTTGTTACAAGGAAGAAATATAGAAGATGGTCTTGAAGTGGTCCACTTGGTGCACTTATTTTTCCATTGGGAATTAGACATCTCTTCTCATTATCAACTTGTTAGGCAAAAGATATCATGTTTACCCAGTGGCTGTTGGTCGATTGGGTCTAACTGTCTAGCTAGCAGGTCCTTTTTTAGTGTTCTCACATGGTGGGCCTACGTCGGCACGTTTCATCTTTATCGGCATCTTTACCAAGCCGACTGTCCTTACGATCAACTTAAGACTGGTTCTCAGGGTCCTCCCACTGCTTTTCTCTATGGCTTGTTCTGCTTTCATCTCTACTTCATTTATAATAAATTGGAACGGCCCATTGCCTTTAAGTCAGAAATTATTCTAATACCATTTGAGAATCTCTTAACCTGCTTTCTACATTCCTGGAAATCATCTATTATGACTAGTTTGTGTACAAATTGGATACTATTATTTATACGCAGAAACACCCTTTGCTGATGCTATTTCTCATTCCATAAATATACGTCTCTTCTTCATATACATCTTTTTCGAATGTACAATTCTCTCAAATATTGCCAATTCTCCAAAACATTTACAATTCCCCAAATAGAGGATTCTCCCAAAAGTTTGTTTAGCATTTCTCTAGCATTTCCCTAACATTTCCCTAGCACATGTAAATGTACACATTTCCTTGGGTTTGTAAAGACAGGTGAAATGAAGAGATAAAAAATTCCTGAAAGATTTAGCATAAATTTTGTAAGCTTGGGGATAAATCTGGCATCTTGATCGTGTTTTCATGCGTGAAGAATCGGATCTGAGTCCCTCGTGAGTTGCAATAGTTGATCCCTTTTGGCCGTGAAAATGTCGGATCTGGTGCGCGCAAAACGATTCCTGGAGGAGAAGTAATTTGGATTTATCGAGTTGATGGCAGCGCCAGGGTTTTTGTGAGGACCAGGTGTGAATTCGACGAGCCCAGAACTAATGGAGCCACAAATCAATGGAACGATGGGCCATCATTACTATTGCCAACACAACGTGTTTACCACACACTGACTGCTAGAAAGAACGGACAGAGCAACCAAGGGGAGACACTGATCCACCTCTCATCCCTTACGCTCGATCTGTTATACATTGTGTACATGGTGTTGAGTACCCAATTTTATTTGGCGGTTCATGCTCGGTTTTCTCTTTTGGTCCTGTAATTGGATTCCGACCCATATGTGGTGAATTTGCAATTTTTGTAATGAGACTAACTGTTTTCTATCCCAAATTGTAAATTCATTACATGAATCACGAAATGAATGGTAATTAGACAAGGTATTGTCTAATTATAAATATTGCAAATTAACCTCATGAAAATTAGTTGATAGAGAACTGTAATAATTAAATTGAATTTGTGGGAATTAAATTGTAATATTTTTTTTCTAGTTTCTTTTGAATCCGTTTTGATACCTTTGAATTAGCTTTTGATTATCAAAAATGAGATTCTGACATTTTCTCGAAATTTGTGATTCGTGCTTCCCTTCTTGTGATAACTATACAAGGAAAAATATGAAAGTATGCATCAAGCGTTAGATTGAAATTAAATCCGTTTGATATAATAATTGCCATTTACATTAAACTTTCTCAAAAACTGAGTGAAATTAAATTAAATAAAATTAAAACAAACTAATCAAACCAATATAAGTTTTATCAAATTCAGTCAAATTAATTACAATTTAAATTAATCAAACTAATTAACTTCAACTAAAAGAAACCAAATAAATTAAATCAAATAAAACTAAACTAAATTAACTAAATCAAACTAAACTAAATCAAATCAATCGAAATCAAAATAAGTAAATTAAATTATAGTAACCAGATTAATTCAATCAAATCAAACTAAATCAAATTAAAGAAAAATCAAAACGATTAAATTAAAATAAACTAAAACAAATTAATTAGATTAAATAAAAATAATCAAATTAAAATGAATTAAATGAATCTAAATCAAAATACAAACATTAAATTAAAATAAACCAAATTAATTGAATTAAATGATAAATCAAGCATGCATTTCAACTGTTTCAGCTACTTCTTTTCAACAATATGTTTTGCAGAATTACAGGGTCTACTTGATTAGAGGAATTTGAAAAAAATGTTTTTTGTCGGATGACTTCATTTTCTGAAGCGGTATACTTAAATTTAACAGGAGATGAATAAATCAAGGATGGTATTCAACACCATTCAGTATACTTAAATTTAACAGAAGATGAATAAACCAAATATTGGTAAGCCATTCAATACACTTAAATTTAACAGAAGATGAACAAATCAAGGATTGGTAGGCCATTCAGTATTACTTAAATTTAGCAAAAGATTATTCGAATAAAAAAATAAAATTAAATCTTATGAAACTAAATCAAATCAACTAAACCATATGTAACTAAATCAAATTAGCTAAATCGAATTAAACTAATTGAAATTAAAATAAATCTTATGAAACTAAATCAAATTAACTGAAATATATTTGTCAAATCAAATTAATTTAATCAAATTAAAACGGAATTAAACTAAATCAAATTAAACTAAATCAAATTAAACTAACCCAAATTAATTAAATTAAAAAAAACTTAATGAAATTAACTGAATCAAATGAAACTAAATCAAATGAAACTAATTTAAATGAAACTAAATCAAATGAACTAAATCATATGTAACTAATTCAAATTAGCTAAATCGAATTAAAATAATTCAAATAAAATTAAATCTTATGAAACGATATCAAATTAATTGAATTATATTAACTAAACCAAATTAATTTAATCAAATTAAAACGGAATTAAACTAAATCAAATTAATTTAATCAAAGTAAATCAGAATTAAACTAAATTAAAGTATACTAAATCAATTAATTTAATCAAATAAAACTAATTCAAATGGTACTAAATCAAATGAATCTAAATCGAAAGAACTACATTATATTAAACTAAGCCAAATTAATTAGATCATATTAAATCAGAATTAAAGTAAGTCAAATTAAACTAAATCAAAATGATTAAATTAAATAAAACTGCAACAAATTAATGTAATTAGATTGAACTTCAACAAATTAATTAGTATAAATTAATCTAATTCAAGTTAAATTAAATCAAATTAACTAAGTCAAATTTAACAGATTCAAATTAACCGAATTAAATTAAACTAATTCAAATAAAATTAAATCTTATGAAACTAAATCAAATCAATCAAAATTAATTAATTGAATCATAAATTAAACTAACACAAATTAATCAGATTAAAGAAAACTTAATCAAATTAACTGAATCAAATTAACTGAATATAATTTAAGTAATTCAAATTAACTTAATAAAAATGTACCTAACTAATTCAAATTAACTAACTCGTATTAAGCTAATTCAAATGAAATTAAATCTTATGAAACTAAATCAAATTAACTGAATTGTATTAATTAAACCAAATTAAAACGGAATTAAACTAAAACAAATAAATTAAAATCAATTAATTGTATCATAAATTAAACTAACATAAATTAATCAGATTAAAGAACACTTAATCAAATTAACTGAATCAAATTAACTATAAAATATAATTTAAGTAATTCAAATTAACTAAATAAAATGAAAATAATACAAATTAAAGTAAATCAAATTAAATTATATCATATGTAACTAATTCAAATTAACTAATTCGAATTAAGCTAATTCAAATGAAACTAAATCAAATTGAAGTATGACAACAGAGACTAAATCAAATTAACTACATTGAATTAAACTAAATCATATTAAACTAAATCAAATTAACTATGAATCATTTTAACTAAATCAAATATTAACAGAATCAAATCAACTTAATCTAATTAAATCCAAAATTTGACTTGTAAACGAAATCAAATAAAACTAATTCCTATGAAATTAACTCCAATGAAACTAAATCAAATTGAACATGTTTAAAGAAAATAAATAAAAATAACTACATTAAATTAAACTAATAAACCAAATAAATTATATCAAATAAAACTAAACAAAATTAATTAAACCAAATTAACGAAATCAAACTAAACTAAATCAAATGAATCGAAATCAAAATAACAACATTGAATTAAACTAACTAGATTACTTCAATCAAATCAAACTAAATCAAAGTAAAGAGAAATCATAACGATTAAATTAGAAATTAATTAAAACAAATTAATTAGATTAAATACAACTAAACCAAATTAACTGAATTAAATTCACTAAATCAAATTAAACTAATTCAAATTAACTAAATCAAATTAAACTATGTTAAAAGAAACTAAATCAAATTAACTGAATCATATTAATTAAATACAATTAAACCACAACAAGTAAAACTAAATCAAATGAATCTAAATCAAAACAAGTAAATTAATTGAAACTAAACCGAATAATTAAATCAAATTCAACTATAAATGAAATTAATCAAATCAAATGATTACATTAAATTAAACTAAAAAAATTAATTAAATTAAAGAAAATTAAATCAAATTAGCAGAATCAAAGTAACTAAATCAAATTCAACTAATTCAAACGAAGCTAAATCAAATTAAAGTATGTGAACAGAAACTACATAAAATTAACTACATTGAATTAAACTAAATCGAATTAAACTAAATCGAATTAAACTAAATCAAATTAACTATGAATCATTTCAACTACATCAAATTAACAGAATCAAATTAACTTAATCTAATTAGACTAATTCAAATAAACCAAATCAAATTAAACTAATTTATATGAAATTAACTCGAATGAAACTAAATCAAATCAAACTGTATGTCAGAGAAACTAAATCAAATTAAACATGTTAAAAGAAAATAAATTAAAATATAACAACATTAAATTAAACTAAACTAAGTTAATTAAATCAAATTAAACCAACCCAATTTAAATCAAAGTGATTATATTAAATTAAAATAATACAAATTAATTAGATTAAATAAAACTGAATCAATTTAACTGATACAAATGAACTAAATCAAATTACATTAATTCCAATGTAAATAAGATTAAACTGTGTCAATTGAAACTATAAATCAAATTAACCACATAAAATGAAATCAAATCAAATTAACAAAATCAAATGAATCTAAATCAAAATAACTATATGGAATTAAGCTAAGCCAAATTAATAAAATCAAACTAATCTAAATTAAATTAATCTAAATCAAAATGACTACTTGTAAAACAAATTAATTAGATTAAATAAAATTAAATCAAATTAACTATATCAAATTGAACTAATTCGCAAATTAACTAAATCTCATTAATCTAATTCAAATGAAACTAAATCAAATTAATCTAATTCAAATGAAACTAAATCAAATTAATCTAATTCAAAGGAAACTAATTCAAATTAATCTAAACCAAATCAATTTAAATCAAAGTGATGAAATTAAATTAAACTCAAACAAATTTAATTAGATTAGATAAAACTAAATTAATTTTACTGAACAAATTGACTAAATCAAATTACACTAATTCCAATGAAACTAAATAAAATTAAATAAATTATGTGAATAGACTAAATCAAAAATTACATTTGATTAAAGTAATCATATATGGAACTAAATAAAATAAAATATATTAAATGAAACTAATCCAAATTAACTAAATCAAATGAATATAAGTCTAATGAATCTAAATCAAATGAATCTAAATCAAAATAACTACATTCAATTAAATTAAGACAAATTAATTAAATCAAATTAAGTAATTTAAATCAAAATATGATTATACATGAAATTAAACTAAAACAAATTGATTAGATAAAACAAAACTGAATCAAATTAACAGAATCAAATTAACTAAATCAAATTAAACTATGTTAAAAGAAACTAAATGAATTTAACTACATCAAATTAAACTAAATTCATAAAACTAAACTAAATAGGAACTTAAATTAAATCAAATTACTAATTTAATTGGAACTAAATAAAATTAAGTGAAGGATATTAAATAGATCCAATTAAACTATATCAAATAAAACTTTATTAAATTATTAATATTAATTTATATCAACTTATATTAAATGGAATTAGCTAAATTAAATGAAACTTAATCAAATTAACTGAATCATTTATTAACTAAAACAAATTAAACTATAAATCAAATGAAACTAAGTCAAATTTAACAAAATAATATTAAACTAAATCAAAATAAATTATTTCATTTAAATTAAATCTGATTAACTTATTCAAACTAAACAAAATCAAATTGATTTAATAGTATATTATAATTTAACTAAATCAAATTAATGTAATTAAAATTAAACTAATAACAAATCTTATCAAATTAAACTGATCGAGATTAGCAAAATCATATCATACAAAATAAATTTAACTGATTAAATTAAACTAAAGATCAAATTAAATGAAATCAAATTAACTAATTAATTTAAACTAAACTATATTAATTAAAGGAAATTAAATTAAATGAACTTTAATTATCTAAATCAAATTAAATCAACTAATTTACTCTAATTTATCAATACTTTGTCCATAAGGGATTCAATTTTGTAACTCTAACATAAAATTGTCACCTTCCCGGAACTTTATTTTGTAGTTTCCCTGGTTCTAGATGTTTTTTTAATTATCTTTTCAAAAATTTTGATGATTTCAAATAAATGTAAATGGTTTGTAAATAGTAGAAAGAATCCGCGCACAATTCGAAGTCTACATGTAAATGTGAACATGGGTGATGAATCACAAGTGACATATCCTGAGTGATACGTTTAGGAATCTAAAGACATAATTGATAGCTTCCATCACAAACAGAAATCTAATTTTCTAAGGGAGAATACTAATGTCGCAAATATGTAACCGAAACGCTGGTCACTTTGACAAAAGGCCACCACTCCTTTTATTCGTTTTTATTGCGAAATTTTCATTAATGACCAAGTATTACAATGAAATAATTTCATTACACTATTGTGAACAGATCCATTTTGTATTAATTGTATTATAAATTTTCCTGTTGTATTAATTGTATTACAAATTTCTCTGTTGCACAGCTGCTAATCAGCGGAGTTTCGCTGATTCAGATTTAGAGAGTGTTGTACTAATTGTATTACAAATTTCTATTTATAATTCTATTTATAAATTTCTATTTCTATTTATATTAATAGTATATTATAAATGTCTCCGTTGTACTATACCCAACAAAAACTAATGTGGATCATCAAAATAATCCAAAACCCAGCTTCCACAACTTTATTACACCCATTCCAAAAAATCATCATTTACCCCGACAGCTGAAAATTGGAAAAATACAACAATAATTTTGTTGTCGCGTCAGGTATAAAATTCAGTGGAATGTAAGTGAAACGTTTGTGATTGAGCACGCGCGATCTTGGTTGGTCTTTTCAGAGTAAATAAATAATGAGGGACAAAAGAAGTTGAGGAGCAAAGGAACGCAGGAGCGAATGAGTATCAGAGAATTATTCTCGAGGTTTGGTAAAGTCGAAATAGTGTGTTTGAGGCTTTGCCGCATCCCAAATGACAAATGCGAGGCGCGTCGGCTTGGTCAAATGTCCCCTGTGATCTGTCAGTACCCAATGGCCACGGGACCAATCTCTTTTCGTTGAACCCATATAGGTGTGTCCTCTTATACACACGGCTATACATTATTACCATTAGCTGTGACCGCACCGCTATGGCTTTATTACCACAGCAGAATCACCTCGACGTTCTTTTCCTTTTCCTCTTTTCTGAACCCTCTATCTTTCTTCCTTGCTCTGAAAACCGGGATATAGAGACCGACTCGTGATTAATGATGGATCGGTTCAACTAGCAAGAGGTTCGAGTCGTTCGTAAATTGGTTCAAGAACTTTTGGATGTTTTGTGTTGTTGTTATTTGTAGGAATAATTGGAACATCCATCCGGATGGGTTTGTTAATAATATTGAGTTTCGATTGGGTTTATTGAATCATTGGGTATCCGTAACATTTATTTATACATTCGAATGGGTTTGTTATTACATTCGAATCGGAATCATCAAGCCAAATGTATTGATACACCCATCTGGATGTATTGATACACCCATCCGGATGTATTGATACACCCATCCGAATACAACAATTTGGTTGTATTTTTATATCTATTCGGTTGTATGATACACCCAGCTGGATATAAAGTTATATGTATTTGCATTAGACCCATCCGGATACTTTAATGCTTCCAAAAAGGAGAATTAATACAAAAGAATTTGAAACAATCATACGTAGGGAAGTATTAATTCATTCGGATTGGTGAATTAAAACATTCAGATGGGTTTATTGATGCATACGGATCATGTATTAACACACCCGCATTCGAATGCTTTGATACACCTGTCCGAGTGTATTCATTCAACCATTCAGATGTACAGACAAACCTATTCGGATCTAATGATACACTTGTTCGGATGCATTGACACACCTATTCGGATGTATTGACAAACCTATTCGGATGTTCTGACACACCTATTCGGATGTATTCTTATCCCCATCCGAATGTCTTAATACACTCATTCGGATGTACATCTAAATAGGTATGATGATATACATTCGGTCCCTAATTGTCTAAATTAATTAAATAACGTTAATTCATCTAGGTCAAGGTTCATTTAAATTCGAATTACCTATTCAAACGGGAAAAGATTTGGATGAACCAGAAGTTAACTGCAAGATGGTTTCCGGATAAATTAACTGAAAGGGAGCATCCAGATGAATTAAAGAGGAGACCCAAAGAATAATCAAAAGGGATCCAGATGAATTAAACTATTTCATTAATCAAACAATAATAAATCAATTTAACTGAATTATATCAACTAAACAAAATTACTAAATCAAATTAAAATGAATCAAATGAATCTAAATCAAAATAACTACATTAAATTAAAATAAACCAAATTAATTGGATCAAATGATAAATCAAGCATGCATTTCGACTGTTTCAGCTGCTTCTTTTCAACAATAAGTTTTGCAGAATTACAGCGTCCACTTGATTAGAGGAATTTGAAAAAGATGTTTTTTGTCGGATAACTTCATTTTCTGAAGCGGTATACTTAAATTTAACAGAAGATGAATAAATCAAGGTTGGTATTCAACACCATTCAGTATACTTAAATTTAACAGAAGATGAATAAACCAAAGTTTGGTAAGCCATTCAATATACTTAAATTTAACAGAAGATGAATAAATCAAAGTTTGGTAGGCCATTCAGTATTACTTAAATTTAGCAGAAGTTAATTCAAATAAAATTAAATCTTATAAAACTAAATCAAATGAACTACATCATATATGTAACTAATTCAAATTAGCTAAATCGAATTAAACTAATTCAAATAAAATTAAATCTTATGAAACCAAATCAAATTAACTGAACTACATTAGCTAAACCAAATTAATTTAATCAAATTAAAACGGAATTAAACTAAATCAAATGAATTAATCAAATTAAAACAGAATTAAACTAAATTTATACAAATTAAACTAAACCAAATTAGTCAGATTAAAGCAAACTTAATCAAATTAACTTAATCAAATGAACTTAATCAAATGAAACTAATTCAAATGAAACTAATTTAAATGAACTAAATTCATATGTAACTAATTCAAATGAGACAAATCGAATTAAACTAATTCAAATAAAATTAAATCTTATGAAACAAAATCAAATTAACTGAATTATATTAACTAAACCAAATTAATTTAATCAAATTAAAACGAAATTAAACAAAATTTAATCAAATTAAACTAACCCAAAATAAGTCAGATTAAAGAAAACTTAATCAAATTAACTGAATCAAATGAACTAAATCAAATAAAACTAATTCAAATGAAACTAATTTAAATGAAACTAATTCAAATGAACTAAATCACATGTAACTAATTTAAATGTGCCAAATCGAATTAATCTAATTCAAATAAAATTAAATCTTATGAAACTAAATCAACTTAACTTAATTATATATTAACTAAACCAAATTAATTTAATCAAATTAAAACGGAATTGAACTAAAGCAAATTAATTTAATTAAATTAAAACATAATAATTAAACTAAATCAAATTTAATTAATCAATTAATTTAATCAAATTAATCAGATTAAAGAAAAATTAATCAAATTCACTGAATCAAATGAACGAAATTAAATGAAACTAATTCAAATGAGAGTAAATCAAATGAACTTAATCATATATGTAACTAATTCAAATTAGCTAAATCGAATTAAACCATTTGAAATTAGCTAAATCGAATTAAACTATTTCAAATAAAATTAAATCTTATGAAACTAAATCAAATTAACTGAATTATATTAACTAAAACAAATTAATTTGATAAACTAAACTAAATTAAATAATGTTAAATTAAACTAAATTAAACTAAATTAAAGTATACTAAATCAATTAATTTAATTAAATTAAACTAACCCAAATTAACTAGATTAATGAAAACTTAATCAAATTAACTAAATACAATTTAATCAATACAAATTAATTTAATCAAATTAAACTAATTCAAGTGGTACTAAATCAAATGAATCTAAATCGAAATAACTACATTATATTAAACTAAGCCAAATTAATTAGATCATATTAAATCAGAATTAAATTAAATCAAATTAATCTAAATCAAAATGATTAAATGAAATAAAACTGCAACAAAGTAATTTAATTTAATTGGACTTCAACAAAATAATTAAATTAAATTAATCTAATTCAAATTAAACTGAATCAAATTAACTAAGTCAAATTTAACTAATTCAAATTAACTGAATTTAATTAAACTAATTCAAAGGAAATTAAATCTTATGAAGCTAACTCAAATTAACTGAATTGTATTAATTAATCCCAATTAAAGCTAATTAAACTACATCAAATTAATGAAAATCAATTAATTGAATCATAAATTAAACTAACATTAATTAATCAGATTAAAGAAAACTTAATCAAATTAACTAAATATAATTTAAGGAATTCAAATTAACTAAATAAAATTAAACTAATTTAAATTAAACTAAATCAAATGAAGCTATATCATATGTAAATATTTCAAATTAACTAACTCGAATTAAGCTAATTCAAATGAAATTAAATCTTATGAAATTAATTCAAATTAACTGAATTATAATAACTAAACCAAATTAATTTAATCGAATTTAAACGGAACTCAACTAAATCAAATTTAGCTTAATGAATTAATTTAGTCAAATGATACTAACACAAATTAATCAAATTAAAGTAAACTAAATCAAATTAACTGAATTAAATTAACTAAATATAATATTTAAGTAATTCAAAATAAATAAATTAGAGTATCTAATTCAAATGATACTAAATAAAATGAATCTAAATCAAACTAACTAATTATATTAGGCTAAGGCAAATTAATTAAATCATAAAATCATAAATACAATATTTTTGAATTTCGTTTATTATAATATGATTTGGATTTTATTTAACTTGATGTATTTAGATGTTAATTTGTAAATGTAAACTTGATGTAAATTTAGACTTTGCTTTTCTTTTTGTTTACAACTAAATTCATCGGCATATTTACTCGAGGTGTTTTGTATTAGACATTTGTTTAAATTTCTCAATCTTTCCTTCAATTTTTATCATTTAAAATGGAATCGAACTGTTACCTTGAAATATTTTACAACCACGATTATTCTTGTTAACTGTTTATTTAACTTTCTTTTAATTGGATTTCAAATAAATTTGAATTGTATAAATTCTTTTCACTGAAATTGTAATATTGCCATTATTGGAAAATTAGTTAAAATTCATGAATAAATTCATTCTTATTGTCTTTACTGAAGTTTCTTTTGTTTTATTTATTGCAAATTATTTTAATTATTCACCGAACCACACCCTCTCTCCATTTAAGAACTGATTGCCCGGTATTTCTTTTAAAGATTTAATGATTGAATAGTTTCGCGATTGAGTTATAGTTAGCTTGAAAACTTTGAGCCTTCAGCTGGAGAATTATGATATAACACCTGAGACAAGAAATCTCTTCATAATTTAATTTTAATTGTTTTTAATATAGAAAGTTTAATTTTGAATAGAGCATTAATTATTGAGTTTGATCTTGAGTATTCATTTTGACATCTTAACTATGGTTGTTCGTTGCCGATCCCCTCCCCTTCTTTTATTTTCAGCTTATCTTTGTAAAGATATTCAATTCTTCGCCCACGCGAAATTTGAGACACGTGCGTCAACTATACCGAAGTCCAAGACCGTCAATCGAGAGCAGGAAACCAAGCTAAATTCTGATTGGTGAGCGCTCATGCCGGCGCAGAACCGTGCGCAGTGCGAACTCGCTGCGGAGAGAATCCGTCGAAACGCATAAAAGAAGCGTGTTTCGCGGCGCTCGAGGCAGTCTTCGACGGACGGCCGGGAGAGGTAGTACCCTCCCTGGGAGACCAGAAGAGTTGAACTCTTCTGGATGGTTCTCCCTTTACGATGAATCCAAATTAAAATTGAATTCTTTACGTATGATTATTTGTGACGGATTGAACATTCGTAAAGAATCCTGGTTTCCGACGAGTTATGTCCGTGGCTTAGAAAATATTGAAGGAGTTTAACAACTAAATTCGTTACATCTTTGCGACATTTTTTTGAGGACTTTTTGCAGATTATCCTGGATATGGTTGACATTCCAGGTAATATAACGTCGTTGGTCCTATGCTTGTTCTTTCTTTGGATAAGATTGGATGCGAATGTTAGTCGATTTGATGCCTCTTTCTCTCTTTTGAGGAGGATCATTTCTTTTTGGTTTAGATTTATCGGATTGAGGATGCGTTTTTGCTGAACGTTGATCAATCGCGATTCATTCTTTTGAGTTTTAGTTTATTGATTTGAGTTGCGTAAAACGGTAGTGCAATCTTCAAATAAATTCTCTCCCTTTGCTTTTACGATTTATTTAGAGTCTAACGAACTGGCGTCCAAACCCCTTTCTGTAGTTTTCTTTTGAGTTAATGAAACTATTCTAATTGTTAAATTATAGAAATTATTTGTAATAATGTGGACTCTGGCGTAAAACAACATCTTAAGTCCACACGAGAGAATTTAAATTAAAATTTGAAAATGAATTTAATATTTATTTTAATTGTATATTTAGAAGAAAATTTCTCTCGCAGGATCGTAGTTCAAATACCAACGATTTGAAGACGCTTGTTCGTTTTTGGAAATTCGCTCGAGGTTTGAAGCCATCGCCAAAGGAGAGCGCTTTTTCGGTACGTTTTGGCTCGTTCCATGGCTTTGTGTACGTGTTGTCACCAATTGTCGCGCGCTGCGCCCTATGAGTTTACACACAACAGGGTGACGCGCAGTTTATGTGATTCTATTGTCGGCGAAGCCGGTTTCTTCCTGTTGTCTCCGAACACTTTTCCCTCCCTCTATGGCGAGAGCGAGTCGCCATTATGCAGCTGTAGGCCGAATCGGATGCTGACTCCGCGAGATGTCTCCATCAGATCGCAGAATCGAAATCTCCCTCTTTATGTCTTTCTTCCTTACGGTTGACGTGCGTTCGCATTTTATTACCGCTCCCGATGCCACAAGTTCAATCTGTTATCAGTCTGTATCCTTATTCATGCCTGCAACCCTTCTTCCATAATCCCTTCTTCCATAAACCCTTCCTCTTCCATAAACCCTCTTCTTCATTCTCTTTTATTTCTTCTCGATAACATCTTAGTGTCATTGTTTCTTTATTATGGACTCTATTGGGACTGTAAGCTGCATATTAGCTGCTTTTGCATCGTTTGTTGCTACATTTACGAAACGTTTGTAATGAGTCAATTCCCCAATATTGGTGTAGGGAGAGAGGAATGAGAGATGGAAGGGGTGAGAGGGTCAGGAAGAAGAGGAAGCAATTAGCTGAGAAAGTTGTTGAGTTTCTGACATGTCAAAAGTCAGACTCACATATAGTGACTAGTCTTGACATAAAAGGGAATTGATCACTCCCATTGATTGTTTTATATATTATCCACTTGGACTCATTCTGGTACATTTCCCAGACAATTTTACATCCTCTCTCCGCAGCATCTTGTTTTGAATTTTATTGTGGACCAATTTTTGGAGGAATTCCTACTGGCTGCAGTTCCATTGAGATTTTGAAGTTTCATCCCAAAAGGAGATCTATTTGGTTGCAGTCTACTTCCTGTCTTCAATTCAAGCCTTCCATGGAATCTTCGATAATACATGAATATTGTTTTTCTTTAATGTTCAAGAAATAAGTTAATGCAATTTGTGGTATGACGTGTGGATTGTGTGAGTGTCGCGAATTATTTCAGGATTTCAATAATTTCTCTTTTAACAATAGTTGTGTATAATTTTACTCCAGTTTAGTAATTCAAATAATTCTTGTTTAATTTGAAGCTGGAAATATGTGGAAATTGCATTCAAGTTTCTCTTTTAAATTTTATCATGTCCTTGCAACATACCCCTCCACATCCCAAAGCGTCACACGTTTTGTAGAACATTTTGTGGACCCTGTTATGAACCTTGTTGTGGACCTTGTTGTGGACCTTGTTGTGGACCTTGTTGTGGACTTTGTTGTGGACCTTGTGGTGGACTTTGTTGGTAGCAGTCTAGTCCAAGAGTCCAAATACAGTTGTTTGAATTTTAGCGTATTGGATTACGGTGTCAAGGCTCATTCAAAAAAGGTGGCAATAACAACGATGAGGTTTCACATGACGCCATTGTGTTTCTAACTGCAAACGACGTCCCACAGGACGCGTCACGAGATCCTGCAGGACTAATTTACAGGGCCTAGGATAGCGACATTGATGGATACATTGTTGCTCCCATTGTGTTTATTGTGACACGAAAATCGAGATGCATGCCTTCATTGTTTGCTTGTTTGTGGCCTTCCCCAAAACTCGGGGGAACAATATTTCCAATGAACCACCTCTCGGAAGTGCAATCCGAACTCTGCGGATTGCAGCAATTTTTTCCACAACAATCTTTAAAAGATTCTTCAGACTCTTTACATATCCTTGCTTATCCTGATCCTTACATCCCGGACCTTGACCATTCAAAAATCCATCATCAAAACATTAGCAAAGACTTTTTGGTCATAACTAAAACCTTACTAATACTTCTTGGAAGCAACTGACTCCAAAAATCTATTCTAATGTTCAGTATCATATATGGTATCATGCTAAACATTAGGAGATCTTTATAAAGATCTAATTTTACACCAAAGAAGGTAATTTATTCCGGATTCTTTTATCCATATAGCTAGGAATCGGGAGTTGAAGGAGGAATTGAAGGGATCTTCCTTTTGATGGGACTGTCACGCGTTGCGTGAGAAATAAAATGAAATCAAAAAGTGTAGTGTCGAGTGGAGGTAATTCGAGTCGACGCGCCCACCATCATAGGTGTCCAAAGAGGATGCCAATGCATCTATTACTTTTCTAATGTATCTTTTGTGCTTCTATAAAATCGAAACTGTATTCGAGAGGTCCTGAGAATTAGCTTGAGAGTATCCTGACACCTCAGACACTCGACCGCGGTAATCCAGGCTGAGGATAATCTGCACTGAATGGCGCAACGGTGCAAATTTCAACCGAGAATGCTCCACTTAGCATTTAGTGCGTCCCTTTTGTAATCGAAATCACCCCTGTTCAATTGTGTCAATCAAGTCGCGAATTCGTCACGACTTATAAAATTTCGGAAAACACTTTCTAGTAAAAATCGGCACGGTCGGACAACGGGATCAAAATCAGTATAATCTAAAGTTTTTTTAACTATCAAGATTTGTATTTTATTGCGGAAATCTGTTTTAGTTTGACCCCATCTTGACGGAAAGGGGAGCCTGTTTTTTAACTTTGTAGCTCTCTTTTCAGGTTTCTATCGATGCGAATTCGTTTTAGCTCCTGTGTCTCGATAGATGTCTTGTTGAGATAATAGTCACTCTCTGCAATCTGATATCCCTGTGCTCGTAAGAATAGAAAGGAAAATACAAACCTGGCTCCTGCTTCCTATGTATTTGCTCAATTTACAGTTACGTAATTCCATAATGAAGGGCGTCTTTTTGTTGCGAGTTGTTGCAAACACACAATGGCTCTCTTTCGCGAGTGAACTGACATTTACAACGGGCAAGCAGTTCCAGTGTCACATTTCTTGAAAGTTAGTTCTATCTGAAAAGTATCGGGAAATACTTTCTTGCGTTTTGCTTTTTCTTTATTTTATCTCTATTATGCTTCTTCTCTATTTTGCTATTAAATACTTTAGTTTGCTTTTAGGTGCTTTTAGATATTTTTAGATACTTTTAGATACTTTTAGACACTTTTAGACACTTTTAGACACTTTTAGATACTTTTAGTAGCTTTTAGAATATTTTCAGAAAACATTCCGAAAATTCCTGTCGGAAATAAATAGCCTTCTCTTTGATCGGGATTCAATTCTGATGTACTGTTTTCTTTGAAAATCATCCGTATCGTACCCAAGAGGATTCGCAAAGTGCCGGGGAAAATCATAAGCTGAGAAAGTGATTCCGAATCAGACTAAATTTCCAAGACCGATGAGTAGCGTTTTTTTGGTTCTGCAGGGAGTTTTGTTTGTATCGCACCGCTACCTTTATCCTCCTCATTCACTTCGATACACCGTTTTGTAGTCCAACCTAAAATAACACCTCGGTCTGGATTTTCGTTCTTTCTAATTTGCCGACTGATTACACACGTTGCATTCACAAGTGAAACGAACAAGCTACTGGGTCAAACATAAACCAAGTTCAAAATATCCAAGTCATCGAATTAACTGAACCGAATCCTAATTCAAAGCACGCTTAACGAATTTTTCATCAAAATTGTTTTTTTCCAATTTCATTGAATTGTGATTTTAGAAATCAGTTATTTGTTGTTTAATTACAATATTTTGTACTGTCAATCAATAGTTTGATTACGAAATTCAATGTTTGATTATACCAGCTACAAAATCGAAATTGGAGTTCGGTTGTGATTTCTGGTTCCATTTGTGGAAGAGCGAAATGGGCTGTGAATGTAAATGGTAGTAATTATTGATTGCAATAAATTATTGTAATGTTTGACAATAATTAGTAATTTTAATTAGTATTAATTTTAATAAATGATTATAAATGAATGTTGAAATTTCTGGTAGTAGTACTTGTTTTGATAGTAATCGATGATTATAATGGATTATTTTGTAACACCTGATAGAATTACAATTACTGATTGTAATTACAGATTACAATTACTGATTGTAATTACAGATTACAATTACTGATTGTAATTACAGATTACAATTACTGATTGTAATTGCAGATAGCAATTACTAATTGTATTTGATAGTTGTAATTTCTGATGTTAATTACTAACGGCAATTAAACTATTCGTAATTTATGTTATTAATTTTTGATAATAATTTTTAATTGTAATTGATGGTTGTGATTTCTAATAGTAATTATTGGATATAATTGATTATTGTGATTCTTTATAGAAATTTCTGATTATAAATGACAAATGAAATTGATTATTATAATTTCCGGTGTTAATAACTAATAGGAATTACTAATCGTAAATGGTGGTTGTTATTTTTTGATGACAATGACAAATTGTAATTGTTGGTAGTAATTTTTGTAGTAATTGCTAATTGTAATTGTTGGTAGTAATTTTTTGTAGTAATTACTAATTGTAATTGTTGGTAGTAAGTTTTTGTAGTAATTACTAATTGTAATTGTTGGTAGTAATTTTTTGTAGTAATTACTAATTTTAATAGATTATTGTAATTCATGATAATATTTACTATTTATAATTGCTAAATATAATTAGTTTTTGCAATTTCAAAGGTAATTACAGGCGGTAATTGATGATTGCAATTTGTGGTTGTAATTTCTGATTATAATTACAAATCGCAACTAATGTTTGTAATTTCTAATATGAATTACCGATTGTAATTGATTACTGTAATTCCATGCAGTAATTACTGATTATTATTGAGAAATGCAATTAATTATTTTAATTTCTGATGGTAATTACAGATTGCAATTAATAATTACAATTGGTGTTTGTAATTTTGGATGTCAATAATTAATTGCAATTAATAGTTATAATTGGTGATAGTAATAACAGATCCTAACTACTGTTTTTGTAAATTATAATACCAATTATTGATTGTAAATGATTATTGTTATTTCTTAAAGTAATAATTAATTATAATTCCTAAATGTAATTAGTTCTTGCAGTTTCTGATGATAATTATTGTTAGCAAATTACTAATCCTATAATTGGTGTTTGTAGTTTTTAATATATAATTGTAATATGTAATTGTAATGTGTAATTGTAATTGATGGTTGCAATTTCTAATAGTAAATACTAGTTGTAATTATAATTATTGTAATTCTTGATAGGACTTAATTAATATAATTGAAAACTATATTATTGTAATTTCTAATTGTAATTATAGATATAGCAATAACTTATCGTAATACTAATTACAATGGATAAATATAATTAATTATCACAATTTCTGATCGTAATTACTAATCGTAATTGATGATTGTAATCGATATTTTTAATTCCCATTAATTATTATTAATTGTAGTTCATAAATGTAATACATAAATGTAATTTCTAATTGCAATTTCTGAATGTAATTACTTATCTTAATTGATGATTGTAATTTCTAATAGTAATTGCTTTGTGCAATTGATTACTACTATTTTTGATAGAAATTACTGACCATAATCGATAGGCAAACAACTCCGTGAATTAGGTGTACACTAGTGCTGAATTATCCCGAATTATCTTGAATTACCCAGAATTACTTTGAATTACCTTGAATTACTTTGAATTATCCCGAATTATCTTGAATTATCCAGAATTACTTTGAATTACCTTGAATTACTTCGAATTATCCCGAATTATCTTGAATTAGTTTGAATTATCTTGAATTACCCAGGATTACTTTGAATTACCTTGAATTACTTTGAATTATTTTGAATTACCCAGAATTACTTTGAATTACTTGAATTATCTTAAATTATCTTGAATTATCTTGAATTATTCTGGATTATCGGAATTATTTTGAATTATATGAATTACTTTCAATTACTTTGAATTCCTCTGAATTATCTTGAATTAATATAATTATCTTGAGTTACTTTGAATTGTCTCGAATTATTATGAATTACCCTGAATTACTGTGAATTATCATGAAATACCCTAAATTACTGTGAATTATCCTGAATTATAGGAATTATCTTGAATTATATAAATTATCCTGAATTATTTTGAATTATTCTGAATTATCTGAATTATTGTAGTATAATATCCAAATTCTTTAGTTGTTTACCCCTCGACCATAACCGACAAATGCAATTGATTGGTCTAATTTTTTTTATAAAATTATTGATCGTAATTGTTGATCGTAATTGATTGTTGTAATAAAATATAGCAATTAATTACTATAATTGAAGAATGTAATTAATTATTATAATTTCTTATTGTCATCTCTAATAGTTCTCACGAATTTTCTTTACAGGTTTGTAATTTTTAATAGTAATTACTAGTTGAAGTCAATGATTCCAATTGGTAGTTATAATTTTGTTATATACAAGATGATTTTATTATTCAGCAGTTGATTAAAGAAATATCAGAATTTTAATATTATAGATCGTAACTGATGAAAAATTTTATCAATTGTTATAATTTCTATAAGGGTATTTGATATTCTAAAATTGTATTTGATGGTTGTTATTTTTAATAGTTATGTATTTGATGATTTTAATTCCTCAAAGTAATAAATGCAATTGTTAACAATGATTGTAATTCAATTTGTAATTCCTGATTTTAATTATTTAATGCCATTGAGTATTTTGTAATTTCTGATAGTAATTTTATATATGGTGATTAGTGGGTGTAATTTTGCATATCAATAAGTGATTGTAATATTTGTTTGTAATTGACGGATGTAATTTCTTATTGTATTACTGATTGCAGTTACTAATTGCAGTGACTAATTGCAGTTATTGATTGCAATTACTGATTTCAATTACTGATTTCAATTACTGATTGCAATTACTGATTTCAATTGCTGATTTCAATTACTGATTTCAATTACTGATTTCAATTACTGATTGCAATTACTGATTGCAATTACTAATTTCAATTACTGATTTCAATTACTGATTTCAATTACTGATTGCAATTACTGATTGCAATTACTAATTGCAATTAACAGTAATTTCATATATTAATTACTAATTGTAATTGCAATTGTAATTCTATTTGCTGATTTTAATACAATTAATTGTTATTCACAATCTGTAGCAGATGATTGTAATTCATTTTTGTAATTTCTGATTGTAATTTACGATAACACTGACTGATTGTATAATTGTCAGTTATCATTTCTGACAGTTTTATTATTATACAGATAATTTGTAATCCCTGATAGTAATCACTAACCCTATTTGACGATTACAATTCCCTAAAATCATAATTTCTAATATATAGTAATTTCCATAATGATGATCCATTTTACGATTTCCATATGATCGATCGTTATTGATTCACCAATTACACATTAAGATTTAGTTATTCGATCTCATTTCCGTATACATATGTACGTTTGTGGTTTGGATAATGTATGCAAAAGCGTGATTATTGTGGCCGGTGAGCAGTAGCGGTTTTGTGTTTATATAGTTGGCGCACAGCCCGCGGCATCACCAAACAATGATGCAGCCCTGATGTTGTTGTTGAGGATTATCCGCGGAGGCTTTGTGTCCTAAGTACAACACATTAGGCCAGACGTTATGGATAATGGACTATTTATTTTAATAGCGGCAAACGGTAGTTGAGTGTGCAACTATCCTTCAGGCATCATTCAACGAGTTTAAGTTCCTACTTTCCGCATGAAGAAAATTAAAAGCAAAAATTCACAGGCAGGTGCAATAATAGATTGAGAATCATCTTTACCAATTTCACAATATTAATTTAATTCCCAACGCTTGCGGGATCATATCTTAATGTTGTTAATTTGATTTGTTTGCGTACATTAATTGGAATAATTGTCAAGTATCCATTTGAATTTTGTTTGTATTTGGATCGAATTTGAATCGTATGTATTGTATTTGGATCGAATTTGAATTGTATTTTGTATTGTATTTGAATCGAATTTGAATCGTATTTGTATTGTATTTGAATCGAATTTGAATAGTACTTGTATTCTATTTGAATCGAATTTGGATTGTACTTGTATTCTATTTGAATCGAATTTGGAGTGTATTTGAATCATATTTGGATTGTATTTGTATATTACAAGATATCCGAATACAATATTGTCAATGAATCTAGCTGTGTTAATGTTCGTGGTTACATTAATGGTTACACGTATTATTTACACATATTCTGGTTTATGCAATCTGACTTTTATAAGGAATGGTCACCGTGACTAAAAGGGCTAATCATGACAAATGCCGCGGCTGTTGAGTCCACAAGATATTACTTCGACTCCAATCACATTCTCTATCTTCACCTTCATTTGCATTTCACAAGTTTAAATCACAATAAAACCTTTCCTTTCTTTGCCAAACATTTACGATCAATATTTTCCACTATGCTTGAAAGAATCTTAGCAATACGTTTCGGGTTGTAGCTCAGTACTATGTTGCTGTCCGATTATTTAGATGTAATAATTGTCTTATCTTAATAGTCCTACAGGAACAATTATCTATCGCATGTAGTCTAAAAAATCATAAATGATTTTAGTCTAAAACATCATAAATGATTTTAGTCTCAAAAATCATAAATGATTTTAGTCTAAATAATTCTGCAACTATTCAGGTGCACTGTATTATATGTAATAGATGTGTTCTACAATCATCCAGGTGCACTCTGTTATGTGTAATACATGTGTTCAACAATGATGAACTATGTTATTCAGATGTAATAGATGTGTTCTACAACCATTCAGATGCACTATGTTATTCAGATATGCAATAAATGTGTTCTACAAACATTCGGATGATTTATAAATGATAAATGTTATGATGATAATTGATAAAAATGATAAGTGATAAATGTTCAGGATAATTATTTCTGTTCTTCAAACAGTGCAATGCCCGCAGTTCCTCAAGCGTGCCAACATTCCGGCACAAGAACACTTTCCAGAAGTGTCAAGAAGATGACAGCAAAGTTTCGGAAAGCAAATATAATCACTGACCTTTGTTTTCGAAGAAAACTCATCATGCTATTGTATACATTGAGATGGTTGATTTAGGCTTTCGAGGTGGAGAAATTGGCTTTCAGTGCTTTTGTTTTTGTATCCAAAGCAGATGATCGGTTTTCTGTTGTTTTCGAAGATGGTCAAGCTGTTTGTTCACGTGCCGCCTTTCACGGAAAATTCAGCATCTGTTGAAAAAACCCTTTACATGCTAAACCCTCAGCATGATACAAACTCTTCATTTGAATCTACGCATTATCATTTTCAATTCCAAATCTAAAACAATGTTTCACCAGCTATGTAAACACGAAAAAACAAGTTAGGTATTTGTATGTCTTTATAGATGAAGAAGCCTCACGTGGTTTATACCTCATCAATAAATTTTGAAAAAATGTCAAACCTTTTCTGCTCCATGTGCAATGAGAGTCGAAAATCACGATTGGAAGTTTGGTTCAAGTTTGGCTAAAGTTTGATCCAAGATTTATAGCTAAAGTTTGGTTTAAGTATGGCTAAAAGGTTCAAGATTTGCTAAAGTTTGATCCAAGAATTATAGCTTAAGTTTCGTTCAAGTATGACTAAAAGGTTCAAGATTTGCTAAAGTTTGATCCAAGATTTATAGCTAAAGTTTGGTTCAAGTATGACTAAAAGGTTCAAGATTTGCTAAAGTTAGATCCAAGATGTTTTACACATACTACATTTATGTCTCGAATTCAAAACTTTACATATGTCCGTTTCCTTGATTTGATTGACATCAGTTCCACCATGAAACACATGTTCCTTTAACGGACAGAAGATGTATCAATTATCATATTCATCATTAAATTGTCAGCAAAACTTCTTTGTCGATTGGATAATTACGTGTTCCACAAAATTGACCACAGCTGTTTATCAACGATTCACTCAAACGTGCCACGTGATCCTTTTTCTAAAAGAAAAAAAATCCGTTTGCATGGCTTGATGACTTAAACATTGAAAGACTTTTTATGGAAAATTTTTTCTGGGAATTTTGATGTGTTGAATTAATCCTGCAGGATATAAAGGGGTATTTATAGCTAATATTTTGTATTCTTCTTCTTGAATGCTCGAGTTTCTTTTAGGACGGATTCTTTGAATGTAGGTTTGTAACTTCAACCCTGCATATCTGCACGTTTATATCAGAGGCCATGGGTTCGGGTCATGGCCCCTTTTGTTGTCTGATGATGTTGTTTCGCTTCGTTATTGGTTGCAAGGTTACTCGAATATAGAAGCATGCTACTGTGTATTACAGTAGCCACGTTAGAGGGTCGTTTCGAAGCATATGGGTGCGTATCGAGTTACAAGACGTTTGTCATCATCAGAACAGTTATTGTTCCTTGCTTCTAAGGGTGCTCCCGAATTTTCAAAAATGTCGGTCAACTTTTTCTTTACGCTCTACAATCTCTCTCTTTCTCTCTCTCTCTCTCTTTCTCTCCTCTTCTATCAAACTTGCTTGTATTTATTATTCCATGAGGATGTTTCCGGTCGATGAATATTAATCCAATCGCACTTCAGGTAGATAAGTTCGAGGGGCAAACAACTAAGAAACTTGGTGTACTCCTTCAATAATTCAGATAATTTAGGATAATTAATGAAAATTCAGATTAATTCGCAGTGATTTGGAATAATTTAAATTAACAAAATAATTCATGATAATTCATATACTTCAAGAATTCAAGACAATTGAACAAGATTTACAGTAATTCCAGGTAATTAGAAGTAATTCAAGATAATTAGAAGTAATTCAAGATAATTGGAAGTACTTCAAGATAATTGGAAATAATTCAAGATAATTGGAAGTACTTCAAGATAATTGGAAATAATTCAAGATAATCAACATATTTCAAATTAATTCAATAAAGATCAAAGTAATTCCAGATAAATTAAATGAATTAAAAATAATCCAACACAATTCAAAGAAGTTTATAAGGTATTTCAATCAATTTAATTGATTTATATTATCATGTAAAACTATTCGGGATTCAGGATAATTCAAAGTAATTTGAATTAATTCATGGTAATTCCAGATAGCTGAAGATAATTCAAAGTAATTCAAGATAACTCCAAGGAATTCAAGACAATTCGAATAATTATAGAGTAATTCATGGTGATTCGAGATAGTTCCACGTAACAGAATAATATTCAATTCAAATTCAAGATATAAATCAAAGTAACTTAATTTAATTTTAAATCATTCAAATTAATACAAGTTAATTCATAGTAATTCAAAATAATTCCGTGTAATTAAAAATAATTCAAGATGTATATAGTCCAAGGTTATTGAAGATAATTCAAGATAATTCAAGAGCATTCAATATAATTCAAGAACATTCAAGATAATTCAAGAGCATTCAAGATAATTCTAGATCATTCAAGATAATTCAAGGTAATTCTAAACAATTCAAATTAATACAAGATAATTCAAAGTGATTGAATTATAGATAAAGTAAAAGTAGTTCCAGATAATTCAATGTAATTCCAAGTCATTCAAGTTAATTTGAGACAATTAAAATAATTACAAGGTAATTCAAGGCGATTCAAGTTAAATCCAAGTAATTTTAATATAATTCGAATTCCAAAAAGTTCCAGATAATTTAAATTAATTCCAGAAAATTCCAATTTCAAGTAATTCAAGACAGTGAAAAACAATTCCAAATAATTCAACATCTATAATTCAAACAAATTTAAGGTATTTCAAGGTATTATTAAAAATATTTAAAAGTTATTCATATAATTCAAGATAATTTGAGATTATTCAAAGTAGTTGAAATAAAAGAAAGGTAATTCCAGATAATTGCTATTAATTCAAGGTTATTCAAGATACTTCAATGTAATTTTAGAATAACTTTACAAAATGATGTAAAGTTCAATAGGTGAGGGTAAATTAAGATAATTCAAAGTAATGCAAGATAATTTAATAAAATTTTAAATGATTAAACGTAATTCAAATTGATTTAAGATATAATTTAAGGTAATTTAATATAATTCAAAGTAATTCATATATACCTAATTGAAGATAATTCATTTAATATATATGGAAAATCAAAGCAATTCATATAATTTAAAATAATTAAGAATAATTAAAAGTAATTCAAGATCTAGTTCAAGATTATTCAAGATTATGCAAATGAATTAAAGGTAGTAATTCATATAAATCAAAGTAATTCATAGAAAATCAAGATAATTCCAAGTAATTCAAGAGTGATCTAGAAAAATAATTGATTTCAATATGATTTAATTAACTCAAGGTAATTTATAGTAATTCAAGATAATTCAAGATAATTCAATGTAATTTATATAATACAAGACAATTGCCAGTAATTCAAGGTAATTCAATTAATTCAAGGTAATTCATATAAATCAAAGCAGTTCATAAAAAATCAAGATAATTCCAAGTAAATCAAGATAAATCAAGAAAAGTCAAAGGAATTAAAGCTAATTCAATTAACTCAATGTAATTTATAGTAATTCAAGACAATTCAATGTAATTAATGGTAATTCAATGTAATTCAAGATAATTAAATGTAATTCATATAATTCAATATAATTGCCAGTAATTCAAGGTAATTCAATTGATTCAAAGTAATTCATATAAATCGATTAATTCATAGAAAATCAAGATAATTCCAAGAAATTCAATATAGATCAAGAAAAATTAAAGCAATTCAAGATGATTTAATTAACTCAAGGTAATTTATAGTAATTCAAGACAATTCAATGTAATTCAAGATAATTGCCAGTAATTCAGGGTAATTCAATTAATTCAAAGTAATTCATATAATTCAATATAATTGCCAGTAATTCAAGGTAATTCAATTGATTCAAAGTAATTCATATAATTCAATATAATTCAATTGATTCAAAATATTCATATAATTCAATATAATTGCCAGTAATTCAGGGTAATTCAATTGATTCAAAGTAATTCATATAAATCAATTAATTCAAGGTAATTCAATTGATTCAAAATATTCATATAATTCAATATATTTGCCAGTAATTCAGGGTAATTCAATTGATTCAAAGTAATTCATATAAATCAATTAATTCATAGAAAATCAAGATAATTCCAAGTAATTCAATATAGATCAAGAAAAATTAAAGCAATTCAAGATTATTTAATTAACTCAATGTAATTTATAGTAATTCAAGATAATTGCCAGTACTTCAAGGTAATTCAATTAATTTAAGGTAATTCATTGTAATTTTGGATCATAGCAAGGTTATTTAAGATTTGATTTGAAATCTGAAATTAGTTCGTGAATGGGAATCCAATGCAATTCAAGGTAATTCAAGAGAATTACAGATAATTCAAAGTAATTTAATGTGAATGAAGATAATTCAAGTGTATTCAATGTAATTTAATGTAGGTATCTAAAAATAATTCAATGTAATTCAAAATAAACAAACGTAGTTCAAAATAATTAATGATATAATTCAAGTTAATTTAATATGATTAATAGTAATTCATATAATTTAAAAGTAATTAAAATTAAATCGAGGGAAATCAAGATAACTCAAAGTAATTCAATTAATTCAAGGTAATTTAAGGTATTTCTAAGTACATCAAGGTAATTCAGGATAATTCAAGGTAATTCAAAGTAATTCAATTTTATTCATGTTAATTCAAGGTAATTCAAAGTAATTCAATTTTATTCAGGTTAATTCAAGGTAATTCAAGATAATTCAAGGTAATTCAGAGTAATTCAATTTTATTTAGGTTAATTCAAGGTAATTCAAGATATCTCATAGGAATTCTAAACAATTAAAGATAATTTAAAATCATTTAAGGTATTTAAAGGTTTTTCTTTAATATAACTTAAAAATAGTTTACGTTATTCAAGAAATTCGGGATAATATAATGTTTAATTTAATTGAAGGTAATTTAAGATAATTTAAAATTATTCAAGATAATTTCATCTTGTCCGTCATCTATGACGTCACGTTCTAAGGAAGTGGAGGGTCTTACTTAGCAAAACGTTACATAATGAATTGTTTCTTCGCAGAAAGGGTCGAAGGGTAAAAAATGTATAGAAAAAATAAGTGACGTTATTTATGAACGATCCCCAGGAAATTCAGGATAATTGAAGGTAATTTAAATTAATTCAAGATAATTCAAAATAATTCAAGGTAGTTCAAATTAATTCAAAGTAATTCAAGGTAGTTTAAATTAATTCAAGATAATTGAAGCTACTTCAAAAAAACTCAATGTAATTCAAAATACTTAACATATTTCAAAGTGATTCAAGTCAATTCAAGGTACTTCATAATAATTCAAGGTAATTCAAATAATTGAATATAACTCGCGATAATTAAAGACAAACGTACACCTGAAATTCACGAATCATTTTTTGCCCGCCAGTTCAGAATTAATCAATGAACAAAAATTCAGCAACAGTATACCAAAAGTTTACCACCCAAAAATAACGGTTCCCTCGTTTCTCAATACTCGTTAAAATTTAATCTTTCAAGAATTTCGAAAACGTGCTTATTCAGGTAAAAGTGCGTGTATATAAATCAAAAAACCTGTGGGTTTTTATTCCCTTTCTGAAATTGCGGTAACGCGATACGTTGAATCAAATCGATCATTACGCGTAATCAAGCGGGTAAGCGGTTAAAAACTCGATCCTTTAGCTACTTCTACATTACAATTTATTTGTATTTTACAGAAATCCCCTGTTCACGAAGCAGCTGGATTTTTTTACCAAGTTTCCCGGCAAATTAGGACTTTTTTTCACGAGAATATGATCTCCTTTTAACCCTGATTTTCTAACCCATTGATACCGAGGGTCGAGCTATTGGTCTTTAATAACTTTACAGGCAATTCTGACAAGTTCTCTATATGAGAGTTCCGCCCATAGATTATATCTACCTGAGTCCGGAACACTTTTTTCCGGCAAAAAGACGATAAATAGCGCCTTAATTCCATGCTCTGTTATAATCTTTGCATTTTATAGAGTGCAAATTGCATTTTATAACACTTTAAGTCTGTGTGCAATTTTTATTGTTTGCAACACTTTGTTCTGTTGATTTCATCATTGGGTCACAAAATCAACTTCTGTTAAGAATCTTCTTTTGAAAATATACGTTGTTACTTTTTTTTGTATCTTTTTTTTTATCTTTCGTTTTCTTTCTATACATTTTTTGATTTCAATACCTCTTTTGTTTTTACATTTTTTTTCTATACATTTTTTCTATACATTTTTTTATACATTTTTTTTATACATTTTTTTATACATTTTTTACATTTTTTTATTTCAAAGCCTTTTTTGTTTTTACATTTTTTTTCTATACATTTTTCGATTTCAATGCCTATTTTGTTTTTACATTTTTTTTCAATGCTTTTTTTCTTTTCAATTGTTTGTTTCCCAATTCCAAATCTTTCAATTCAGGACCACCCGGGCAAACAATATATGATGCTGTAAAGGATTCAAAATCCCGGATCGTTTAATTCTCGGGAGAAGTTTTGCTACGGTTCTTTGCTCCTGGAGAAGACATGTCTATAAAAAAAATTAGACAGATAGACTCTTGGGATTGCTTGGGCTGCGGATTTTCATTGTGGGAAGATTTTCGCGTGAAAACGGCGTTTAAGGGAAGATTCAGTTCTGGCAGTGATTGAACGTGATGTATCGATCGTGCATAATAAGGACACGCGCTTACATGTCTCCACCCTCTCTTCCTTGTGCTTCAGAAACGATCGATTGTCAACTGGCGATCTTCCAGTATTTTTCACAATTTCATATTTTCGGGCATACATATTTTCCACTTGTTCAAGATTCGACTTTTGCAGACACGTCTCAAGAGCGACTTTCAATTGTCTGATCTTGCCAAACATGAAAAGCTCCCATGGGGCACATCCATCGTCTTTGGATATTGTATCTCCGGTTCCAGTACTTGATACTTGATTTCTTTTTAATACTCTCCAAGGGAGCGGAATGTGCATTTAATTTTTTAGTAATTTTATTTGAATTGTTATTAAATTGTATTTGAATCTTTAATTTGGATCTTTAATTTGAATCTTTAATTTGAATCTTTTATTTGGATCTTTTATTTGAATCTTCAATTTGAATCATTAATTTGAATCTTTAATTTGAATCTTTAATTTGAATCTTTAATTTGAATCTTCAATTTGAATCTTCAATTTGAATCTTCAATTTGAATCATTAATTTGAATCTTTAATTTGAATCTTGAATCTTAATATCTTTGTTTATTTATCTGTATTTTAATTATTTATATATTAATTATATATTAATTACATCAATTTATTTATAATTTATTTTAATTGATTTGTGTCAGATTGGGAAAGGCACTGTATGGACAAATTATGGTACAAATGTGGACAAGGAAACTTCTCTCTAAATCTGAATTAGTCAAATATATAACTAATTCAATAGTAAAAAGTCAGTCACTGATTCAATTAATCGAATATAACTTATTATTAGTGAAAAATAACTAATTTATTAGTCAAATATGATTAATTTATTTGTCTAAACATAACTAATTTATTTGTCAAAACATAACTAATTGAATCAGTTATTTTTTACTAATAATTAGTTATATTTGAGTAATTGAATCAATGACTGACTTTTTGATATTGAATTAGTTATATTTGACTAATTGAGATTTAGAGAGTTCTGTAAACTAAAAGAATTTGTTATAGTATAGACTGAAGATTCCTTTATAAGGAACTGCTTACAATATCTAAATTTGAATTAGCGATAAGTGTATCATTCGAAATAATTCAAGCAATTAAAGATAATAAAAAATAATTTATGATAATTCAAAGAAATTCGAATAATTTAAAAGAATTAAGAGTAATTAAAATTAATACAGTTCAAGATTATTAAAAAATTATACAAAAATTAGTTTCAGGTAATTCAAGATAATTTCAAGTATAATTCAAGAATTTCGAGGTGGATCAAGAGAATTCAAAGAAATTCAAGATAATTTAATTAATTCAAGGCAATTCCTGGTTTTCTAAGACATTTGCAAGGATTTGAAGACGATTCAAACAAATTCAAGATATATACTTCAAATTAATTTTAAGTTACATATTGTAGGTATACTTCTAGAAGCTAATTTAAGGCAATTAAAATTAAAAATAATTCAAGATAAATCAATGTAATTTGTACATAATAATTCTAGATAATTCCAAGTAATTCAAAATAATTCAATTAATTCAAAATAATCCAATTAATTCAGGTAATTCATATTAATTTGAAATAACAGCAAGTACCTAATTCAAGATAATTTAATTCGTTCAAGGTAATTAATGGTCATTCAAGGTAATTGCAAGTAATTCAGGATGGTTCAAGTTATTTCAAGATAATTTCATTTAACTTAATAACAAATTTCAAATCATTCAAGGTAATTGATATAGTAATCAAAGATGATTTCAAATTTTCAAAGATGATTCAATATAATTCAAGGTAATTCAAATTAATTCTGTATATAGGTTATTCTAAGTATTTCTAAATAAATCAAGGCAATTCAATATAATTCAAGGTAATTCAAATTAATTCTGTATGTAGGTTATTCTAGGTATTTCTAAATAAATCAAGGCAATTTTAGCTAATTCAGGATAATCCAAGATAATTCGAAGTGATGTAATTCGAATTAATTCATATAATTTAAGATAATTAGGTTTAATAATTTAATTCAAATCAATTTAAGATAATTCAAAGTAATTCATAGCAATTAAAGATACTTTCAAGTAACTCGAGATACTTTCAAGTAACTCGAGATAATTTAATTAATTCGAGATAATTAATTGTCATTCAAAGTAACTGGAAGTAAGTCAGGATGGTTCTAGTTATTCTTATATAACTTCAAGCAATTCAATAATAAAATTCAATTAATTCAAGGCAATTCAAATTAATTCTATATAGGTTATTCATAATTGTATCTGTATGTAAGTCAAGTTATTTCAAAGTAATTTAAGTTAATTCAAGATTATACAAAGTAATTGATGTTAACTTAAAGTAATTCGCATCATGTAAAATATTAAAAAGTGTAATTAAAATAATTCAAGATAATTCAATTTAATTTTAGAGAACGATGAAAATGGCGTATTTTCAGTGGGTGAGGGTAATTCAAGATAATTGAAAATAGTTTAAGATAATTTAAAATAATTAAAAGGAGTTCATTTAATTCAAGGTAATTCCACATAATAAAATGTAATTCAAAATAATTAATCGTAATTCCAGATAATTCAATGTATTCGATGATAATTCAATGTTATTCATATAATTCCAGTTATTGTAAAGTAATTCATAGCAATTCAAAGTAATCCACTTCATCTAAATTAATTAAGTGCAATTAAAACTAATTCTGGACAAAATAATGTAATTTATGATATTTTGATCTAATTCCAAATAATTCAAGATAACTCAATTTATTCAAGACATTTCATATAGTGATTCAAGATAATACAATCTACTCAAGGAAAATTATAGTAATTCATAAAATTGCAAGTAATTTAGGATGATTTGAGTAATTCAATAAAATGTCAAGTATATTCAATATAATCCAATGTAATATATGGAAACTCCAAGTAATTCAAGGTATAATTATTTAATAATAATTAATTTATTAAATTAATCAGTTCAAGATTATACAATTGATCATGAAAAATAATTAATGATAATTCATATAAAAGAAAGCATTTCTTATTAAATCAAGATAACATAAAAATAGTTCAAGATAATTCTAAGTAATTTAAAATAATTCCAAGTAATTAAAGATAATTCTAAGTAATTCAATATAATCCCAAGTAATTCATGATATAATTCCAAGTCGTATAATTCAAGATAATTCCAAGTAATTCAAGATAATTATATGCAATTCAAGATAATTCCAAGTAATTTAAAATAATTCCAAGTAATTCAAGATAATTTTAAGTAATTTAAGATAATCCCAAGTAATTAATGATAATTATATGCAATTCAAAAATAATTCCAAGTAATTCAAAATAATCCCAAGTAATTCATGATAATTCCAAGTCGTATAATTCAAGATAATTCCAAGTAATTCAAAATAATCTCAAGTAATTCATGATAATTCCAAGTAATTCATGATAATTCCAAGTCGTATAATTCAAGATGATTCCAAGTAATTCAAGATAATTATATGCAATTCAAGATAATTCCAAGTAATTCAAAATAATCTCAAGTAATTCATGATAATTCCAAGTAATTCATGATAATTCCAAGTAATTCAAGATAATTCCAAGTAATTCAAGATAATTCTAAGTAATTTAAGATAATCCCAAGTAATTCATGATAATTCTAAGTAATTCATGATTACTCCAAGTAGTGTAATTCAAAATAATTCCAAGTAATTCAAGATAATTCCAAGCAATTTAAAATCATTCTAAGAAATTCAAGTTAAATCAAAGAAATTCAAGGTAATTCTAAGTAATTCATGATAATTCCAAGTACTTTAAGATAATTCCAAGTAATTTAAAATAATTCCAAGTAATTCAAGATAATTCTAAGTAATTCAAGATAATTCCAAGCAATTTAAAATCATTCTAAGAAATTCAAGATAAATCCAAGAAATTCAAGATAATTCTAAGTAATTCAAATAATTCCAAGTAATTTAAGATAATTCTAAGTAATTCAAGATAATTCCAAGTAATTCAAGATAATTCCAAGTAATTCATGATAATTCAAGGTAGTTTATAGTAATTCAAGATAGTTGATGGAAGATTCACTTAAAGAATGCCTCACTCTCTAAATCCGAATCACCAAAATTCCGCCTATTCATATTTATACACTATCCTCGTCTCTACAAATTTTACATAATTCTGTAAACAGGACACTAATGTCTTAATCGTGATATAAAGGAAATATCAAATATCTCACAGCGAGAATAGAATAATATGGAATCGTGAAACGTAATTTGCTAGATTATAAATATGTGTGGCATAAAATATATAAATTGGCGGGAATATAAATATTTCATAGCGCTCACATATATATTTATGATTTGCTGGCGCTCGTTACCTTTTCTTGTCGTAAGAAGGCAAGGTGTGTTAACCTTAAGCAACGCCCCTCGCCAATGTGCGTTAATGCCTTGAGATTTATCGTGAGGAAAATATTAGGTGCATTCTCCTGTTCGCACACCAGGTTCTAACGGATTCCCCGTGCAAATTCGCCGCGGAGGAATATATCTCGATTGTGATGTATCGAGACGGGAGACTCATGGAAAAAACGTCCACATCAATGATCCCCTTCCTTTTTCCGATGCTCACTTGGACCCTCCTACTGGTTGTAAATTAAAGTCGACGATTCTATATAAAGTATAAAGCGACCATTTTTTCAGGGGTACCACGATTTATTGGCTTGCGGTTTACACGCTTTCAACACCTTCGACCTAAGAATCCGGCCTTATACCATCTTCATTAGATTTATAAACGCTTTATCCCTTCGTCATGTTCCTTTCGATTATTTTTATTGCTGTTTGATTATTTGAATTGTCGCTATTATGATAGTTTTATTATTATTACTATTACCGTTACTATTACTATTACTGTTACTGTTACTGTTACTGTTACTGTTACTGTTACTGTTACTGTTACTGTTACTGTTACTGTTACTGTTACTGTTACTGTTACTGTTACTGTTACTGTTACGTTTACTATTACTATTACTGTTACACTGAGAAATTGGGTCAGTTGAAAGTAACCGAAACAATACTAATATCGCACCTGCAAACTTCTGTTGATTAAATTTAGTCGAATAACACGTTTACATGTAATCATCAGTTGTTTATAATTAACCGTTTTACTCGGTTAAATTCAGCAACTAAGTTTGCAGGTGCTATATTAACAAAATCGTTTTCTCAGTGTACTATTACTATTACTATTACTATTACTATTACTATTACTATTACTATTACTATTACTATTACTATTACTATTACCATCTTCATTTGATTTATAAACGCTTTATTCCTTCATGTTCCTTTCGATTATTTTTATTGCTGTTTGATTATTTGAATTGTCGCTATTACGATAGTTCTATTCTTATTACTTTTACTATTATTATTACTATCTATTTGTTTGTATAATTTTCTACATTGAATTAAGTGACACATATTCTGAAATACATGTTACTATATCTATTATTACAGCTACGGGAGAAAAACGATCCCCCTCACATTTCATTTACGAAATGGAGTTTTTACTGTTAAATTGAATCCTCCGCGTCCTCATAATCGCAGAACTTTATTTCAATTCCCTTACCTATTTGTTAAGTTAGTTATTCAGTGTGTCATTAATGTAATTGTGCAATTCCAAAAGATGATGAAAACCAAAAGCTTGATGAAATCAAAAGATTGATGGAACCAAAAGATTGTCGGAACACCAAAAGCTTGATGAAATCAAAAGATTGATGGAACCAAAAGATTGTCGGAACCAAAAGCTTGATGAAATCAAAAGATTGATGGAACCAAAAGATTGTCAAAACCAAAAGCTGGATGAAGCCAAAAGTCCCATCAGTATTACCAACCTTGCGATTGCAAATGTTGCATCAATATTATATCAATATTTGTAACGTTATTTCAATGTTAGCAAGATTACCGGAATTGGTGCTGTTCGGGAAAGAGGTAAGAGGTTCAAAAGTTCAAAAGTTTGAAAATCTGTGTGTTGGTTTGAAAGTCGGTATGTGTCGGTTTGAAAGTCGGTTAATTAACTAAACAAAGAGGCGAGGATTTAAAATAAATTACTGCGATTATGGGGACGTGGACGATTGAAGAATTTTCAGGGATCTAAAGACATAGCATAAGGGCGTGAGGGCAGAATAAATATTATTTGTTGACTCTTGGAGATTCATCTCCTCGGGGAGATATGTGTTTGAGTCGCATAACAGTTGCAGAATCCCTTGAAAATGTCTTGCTCCCTAACGAAGAAGTGACTCAGTTTATAGGGGTGGACCATCCATCATCATCCGATTGTTCCCCTGACGTTGTCTAAAAGATGTTTTGGCATGAGCGCCGTAGGCGGATGGCGGAAATGAATACATCCGCGAATCGGAGGTGTGACAATCCCAAGCTTCGTTGCCTCCTTGAGAATAATCCATTCTATCGCTGCCAAGATCTAAACGCCCAAAACACTTTCCAGCTGTCTTCTGGAATCTTCCGTCTCTGCATCGTTCACTTGATGGATCGTTGATCTCGATCTTTACTCTTCTTTACTGTTCTATACTATACTGCTCTATACTATATACCATATACTATTCTATATATACTATACTATATACTATACTATTCTATTCTACTATATACCGTATACTATAATATATACTATTCTTTACTATTCTATATACTATACTATATGTATGCTATTCTATATACTATTCTATACTATTCTATATACTAAACTATATTTCTTACCATATCCTCGTGTCCAAATATGCCCCTGGGAGCTCAAAACAACAGAAACATTCTAACATCATAGGCATCATGGAGATTAAACGTCATTTTGTAGAAATACAAAAACTCGCCAGGGCGAGTTAAATTGCTTTGGCGAATTGCTTTTTGTACAAATGTCTTTGAGATATACAAGATAGCTTTGACGAATTGGTTTTTGTACAAGTTTTTACGAAAAGATCTTTAAGATACAAGATTGCTTTGACGAATTGCTTTTAGTCAAAAATCGTTTTTCTATAACAAATGTCTTTAGGATATTATAAGATTGCTATAGCAATCTTGAATTTTGTTGCTGTGGGTATCAAATATGTTTTTTCAGTTTCTGCTGTTGCTTTTTAGCATTGACCATCTGCGATTCCTGTGTGTATACTATTTTTAAATGTACGACTGATTTTACAAGTGACTATTGATCAGAAAACAGCCAATGCTTCAAAGTTTCTGCTGAGTCATGCCTGAACAAAGGAAAGGATTGTCAATAATGACTCTAATGACTACTATTTCGCTGCAGAATCAATTTTTCTGAAACTTTGGTACAATGGCGATAAAAGTGACATTTTTGTCAAAATAATGACAAATTGTATGTGTGGTAATTTGCATGTGTGATAATTTGTATAGGTGTGATAATTTGCACGTACAAGTGTAAAATTGCACGGAAGTTACAGAAATGTTTTACAAGAATGTTAGAATGGACGTAATTGTAGATGAGCCAATGTAATTCAAAATAATTAAACGTAATTCAAAGTTATTTAAGGTAATTCAGGGTAATTGAATATAATACAAAGTAATTCATGTGATTTAAGATAAATCAATGTACTTTATGGAAATTAAAAGGAATTCATGTTGTTCAGGGTTATTCCAAATAAACCAAGGGAATTGAAGCTGATTCTATTTATTACTCAAGGTAATTCAAGGTAATTCAAGGTAATTCAAGGTAATTCAAGGTAATTCGAGGTAATTCAAGGTAATTCGAGGTAATTCCAGATAATAAAATGTGATTTAAAATAATTAAAAGTAATCCCAGATAATTCAGTGTATTCGATGATAGTTCAATGTAATTAATATAATTCAAGATAATTTAAAGTAATTAATGTCAATTTAAGGTAATTCACTTACATTAGATTAATTAAGTGTAATTAAAATGAATTCAAGATGAATCAAAGTAATTCATAGTAATTCAAGACAATTCAATTAATTCAAGGTAATTCATAATAATTCAAGAAAATTCATAATAATTCAAAAAAATTCAAACTATTTAGTATTCCCACGTGGGAATTCAATGAAATTCACATAATTTACAATAGTCAAGTGTAATTAGAATTAATTCAAGATAAATGAAACTAATTCATAGTGTTTCAAAATAATTCCAAATAATGCAATTCAATTCAATTAATTCATGATAATTCATAGTACTTCCAAATAATTTAATTAATTCAATGAAAATCATAGTAATTCATATATTTCACGTAATTGAGGATGATTTAAGTTACTTCAATATAATTTCAAGTATTCAATAAAATTCACGATTTATTCAAATTTATTTAAGATAATTCACTGTCATACGTGATGATTCAAAATAATTTAAGATAATTCACAGTTCTTCAAGTTAATTCAATATAATTTAAAGCAATTCAAAGTAATTCACACAATTTAAATGTATTATAAGTGTAATTATATAATTAATTTAAGAGTTGTGTGGCCGAGTGGTATAAGGCGTCTCTGATGTCAGAGGGACCCGGGTTCGAATCCTGACGAATTTTATATAATTAATTCAAGACTACGAGCAAAGTAATTTGTAGTATTCCAAGACAATTCCAAGAATTTCAAGTTAATTTAATTCATTCATGATAAATTATACTAATTCAAGATAATTGTAAGTAATTCAAGACAATTGTAAGTAATTCAAGACAATTGTAAGTAATAGAAGACAATTGTAATTAATTCAAAACAATTGTAAGTAATAGAAATCAATTATAAGTAATTCAAGATAATCCAATTAATTCAATGAAAATGACAGTAATTCTTATATAATTTCATGTATTCGAGATATAATTCCAATTAATTTAAGGCAATTCACAGTTATTCAAGATAATTCAAAATAATTTAAAGCAATTCAAGGTAATACAAGGTAATTCAAGATAACTCAATGTTTTTCAAACTAATCAATCGTAGTTCAATATAATTCAATGTTTTTGATGATAATTCAAATTAATTCATATATATAATTCTGGTTAATTCGAAGTAAATCACATAATTTAAATTAAATAAGTGCAATGGAAATTAATTCAAGATAACGCAAAGTAATTCATAGAATTTTAACACAATTTCAAATATAATTCAATATAATCCAATTAACTCCATACGTAATTCATAGTAATTCTTCATAACTGTTAGTAATTCAAAATAATTCAATTAATTCTACATAATTCGAAGTATTTCAAGATAATTACAAGTAATTCAATTTAATTCAATTAATTCATGGAAATTCATTGCTATTTAAGATAATTTAATTAATTATAGGAAAATCATAACAATACATATATAATTGCAAATATTTGAGGAAGATTTAAGTTATAAATCAATATGATTCAATAAATTACACGTAATTCATAGCAATTCTAAATAATTGTTAGTAATTCAAAACAATTCAATTAATTCAAGATAATTCAAAGTAATTGATGACAATTCAGAGTAATTAATATATAGTATTTCAAGTTAGTTACAAGTAATACAAATTAATACAATCAATTCATGATAATTCATAGCTATTTAAGATAACTGCTATTCATTCAAGATAAATCAATTAATTCAAAGGAAATCGTATAGTAATTCATAATATAATCGCAAGGAATTGAGGATGATTTAAATTACTTCAATATAATTGTAATTGTTGATTATAATTCAATGAACTCGTAGTAATTCAAATTAATTTGAATTTATATGATACTTAAGATAATATAATTATATATAATTTTAAAATATTTCAAAATAAATCATAGTAATTAATAGTAATACAAGATAATTCCAATCTATTCGAGGTAATTCACAATTTTTCAAGATAAATTAAAGTAATTCAAGATCATTTAAGGTAATTGAAGATAAGTCAATGTAATTCAAAATAATAATTCTTAATTCAAGACAATTCGAAGTATAATTATTGTCATTTCAAAGTAATTCACATAATTTAAGTTAAATAAGTGTACACAATTAAAATTGATTCAAGATAAAGCAAATCAGTTGATAGTATATTAAGACAATTACAAGTATTTCAATATAATTTAATTATCTAATTCAAGGTAATTGCATGTTATTTGAGATAATTCAATTAATTCAATGTAATTTACAATTATTCAAGATAATAATCTCAAGTAATTGAAGATAATTCAATTTATTCAAAGTAGTGCATAGTAACTCAAGATAATTGCAAGTAATTCAAGATGAGTCATATTAATTTAAGTTCATTGAAGGTATTTGTAGGTAAATCCATTCAATTCAAGGTAATGTCGGTTAAGTTAAGATAATTCATAGTAATTCAAAATAATTCGAGGTAATTCAATTTTATTTATGGTAATTCTACATGTACAATTCCAGATAATTCAATATATTTTCGGATAATTCAATATAATTCCAGATAATTCAATGCAATTTCAGATAATTCATAGTAATTCAAGATAATTTGAGGTAATTCAATTTTATTTAGGGTAATTCTATATGTATAATTCCAGATAATTCAATATATTTTCGGATAATTCAATGTAATTCCAGATAATTCAATGTAATTCAAGATAATTCAATGTAATTCAATGTAATTCCAGATAATTCAATGTAATTCCAGATAATTCAATGTAATTCAAGATAAATCAATGTAACTCAGGATAATTCAATATAATTCCAGATAATTAGATGTAATTCAAGATAATTTAATGTAATTCCAGATAATTCAATGTAATTTAAGATAATTCAATGTAATTCCAGATAATTTAATGTAATTGAAGATAAATCAATGTAACTCAAGATAATTCAATATAATTCCATATAATTCAATGTAATTCAGGATAATTCAATGTAA
>WNHD01000207.1:0-40466 GCA_011057455.1 Ganaspis sp. Gsp50 | reverse complement strand
TTTATGCTTTTTGGATGAAAATGAGTTGATTTAGACTATTTTTGGAAAATCGAAAATCGGCACGATTACAAGGCTTCCCTATGAGGAAGCAAAAATAAAATAATAAATAATAATAATAATAATAAATAATAATAATAATAATAATAATAATAAATAATTTCAATTTCAATTTATTAACGGGACAAGCCCTTCAACTTAAAATAATAAAGAATAATAATAATAATAAACAACAATAATAATAATAAATAATAATAATAATAAACAATAATAATAATAAATAAATAATAAAATAAAAAGATATAATAAAAGTCTAAATATGGTTTTAGTAAAGAGAAAAATTTTGAAATTTCAACTATGATGACGTCAATCTTAAAAACAATTGATTTATTGATTTGACAGTTTATAGTTTTGAAGAGAAATATAATATTTTCAGGACGAAAAAGCTCTATTCTCTTTTAAAAATACGATGCATTAAAAACTGAATGAAAAAAAGTGAAAATAAAGAAAACAATGTGAATGTGGAATATAAAAAATAAATATGAATAGAAAGTTAAAATTGAAGTAGAAATTTAAAAAAAATAAGTTAGTATTTTCTGTAGGTTTTCATTTCCTTTTATTATAACAGTACATGTTATTTAAAGACTAGTAATAGTAATTTGTAGTTTTTCTATTAGTATGTTTATTAAACTCGTTATTAAATTACTTATTTATCTATGAATCTACGCTTATTTCATCATTAATTTTTAATATACATTATTAAAAAATATTTCGTCACGTTTCTCAAATGAATGAACTTAGAACAATGAAGATTTCGAATTCGGAAAAAAACCAATTTCTATCTCAATTTCGACTTTTGTTTTGGAAAGCTCTTCTGATAAGAAAAAACACTCTATTGTTTACGATTCTTGAATTAATTATACCAGTCCTTATGACTCTACAAATTCGATTGATTTTTAATCCCAGAGAACCCAATTTTCATGTAAGTTGGATTAAATTAAAAAGAGTCCAATTAAACAACTAAAAACAAAAAGTTTATTTCACAGGCTAATGAAAATAATCCCCGAAAAATTGCCTACAATTATTTTCCAAAGAACGCAGAATGCTGGTACACTCCAAAAACTGAATTTACCGATAATTTAATGTCAAGGGTTTCCGAAAAATTGAATATTCCAGGTTTAAAATTAAATCTTAAAAACGGATATATATTAGCTTTTTGGCTAAAAATTTATATATTTTTTTTTAAATCTTGGCTTCAGTTTTTTCAGAAATGAATGAAAGAGAATTAGTCAGAAAACACTTTTCTAAAAATGGAACATCTGATATGTTTTGGGTGATATTTCAATCAGCTGAAGATCCAAAACTTTTGGAATATACAATTCGCTCTTCAAAAATTGGAAAAATACGGAATGCCGATTCAAAAGAAAACCCAATGGACGTAGGTACATAAAACTGAGAAAGAACTTGAAAACTGACTTTTTAAAAAAACAAACTTTTAAGATCCTTATCTGCGAAGTGGATTTCTTGGTTTACAGTCAGCAATAGAGGACACTTTCTTAAAAATTTGGAAAAATTGTGAAATAAAAGATATTAAGGTAACTGAAATATTTTTTAATTTTAAAAGTTGTCAATAAAAATAAATAAATAAGTTTGTGAATAATTAAACGTAATTCTAACTTCACAGATGATTATGGAACGATTTCCATTCAACAAAATAGATTTTTTAACACTTTTATCGACAAGCAGACCCAATGTCAATATAATTTATTACATGACAATTATTGCTTTTATAATTTTGCCACTGTCGACTTTAACTAAAGTGATTCATGACAAGGAAAGTGGTTTTACGGTAAATAAAAAGTTATTTAAAAACTAAAACTTATATTGAGAGAACAAATTAAAATGTTGATTGTTGTTAATTTTTACAATTTTCTCAATTTCTTCAATTTCACTATTTAATGCTTTATTATTTTTAATATCACAATTTTAACAATGTTTAATTTTTGTAGTTTTAATAACTCTTTTTATAGGATCTACTAAGAATTTCTGGCATCAATAATTGTTTTCTTTATATTGGCTGGTTAATTTATCTTTCCTTAACTGCAATTCCAGTGACAATAATTTGCACTTTTATACTTTATCCAGTTTATTCAAAAAACAACAATTCAGTGGATATAGCAATATTCTTAATTTCTCATATTTTAGTAACTTCAGTTTTTATGTTTGCAATTGGATCTTTGTTCAATAGCAGTGAGTACTTTACGAATAGTAAAAACAAAAAATTTATTGTCAATGTCTTTTTTACACGATTGTAATTTTTTACATCATATATCAAAAAGTGCATTAATCTATTTTTGCTTTTTCGTTGTTAACAAACTTATTAAATTTAATTATAGTTAAATATCTTATGTTTTTAAAAATAACATTACGAAAGGGCTTGTCCCGTATGTATGTTAAAATAAATAAATTCTACTGTTATTGCCTATAATAATAACAATTACTATTACAAATAATAACAATTATTATTACAAAACAATTATTATTACAAAACAATTATTATTACAAATAATAACCAGTTTCTTTACCTGAGAAATGAAAGAAAATCGGTGTAATTGGCGTTGAAATTGTGTCAATATTTTAAAGAAAATTGCTAACTTTGTCATAATAAATTTATAGCGACGAAAGCTGTTCTAACTTCTTTACTCTGTTGGATATTCATGGCACGAATAACAATGGGATGTAACCAATTTTTCGAACAACAAAACTTCGGAATTAAATTACTGTCACTTTTCTTGCCTCACAATGGTCTAATTTACGGAATTGCTGCTTTAACTTCAAAAATTGACATCGGCATGTAACACTTAAAATAGAAAACATTCTCATATTAATTTTCATTCTGCAATTTCACTTGTTTGTAAATAAAATTTGAAAAAGCATTTTTAATGAATTTTTAAAAATTGAAGGCAAATTGCAATTTTCACAACCTGTATATAGAATTAAAAATAAAATGATAAACAAGCATGATAAAATAAAAATATCATAATAAAAAAATAATAAAGAAATATAAAAAGGAGAATACAAAAAAATACAAAAAAATACAAAGAAATACAAAGAAATACAAAAAAATACAAAGAAATTCAAAAAATACAAAAAAATACAAAGAAATATAAAAAATACAAAAAATACAAGAAAATAATAAAAAAAACTATAATAATAAAAATACATAATAATAATCATAAAATACAGTTACTCAATAAAATACAGAATCATAATTAAATATAAAACAATAAAATAAAATTATTTGCAGAAGAATTTAAAAACACTGGAATTGATAAAATGGAAGAAAAAAGGATAAATAAAAATCTGGATGAAGATTTACGAAACATTGGACAAAATGATGAAGTGTTTTCTACAAAAAATACCGTCTCATTAGTTTTAGTTTTTGTGAGTTGGTTTCTTCATATAATTTTGTGGCTCGTCGTTTCCATCTATTTAGATAATGTCACTCCTGGAAAATTCGGAAGTAAAAAATCCTGGTACTATCCTCTTCAAGTAAGTGGAACAGTGCACCTGTAATTAAAAAAAACGTTGATTAAATTGTTACAGAACGAGATATAAAGATTTTCTTTTATTTAATAATATACCTTCTTCAGAAAAAAATACGAAAAATTGGAATTACACAATTTAGTCACAAAGGAAGTACAAACTGGAATGCTGTCGAACCTGTTCCTTCATTTTTTAAGGTTTGACAAATTAAACAAATAATTTTGAATTATTTTTTTAATTAACTGCATTAATTTGTGTTTAAATTCGTCTTCTATTAATTAATTTTACTTTCGGTATTTATCCAGAATCCAGAATCCAGAAATCGAAAATTCGCAAAAGTAGCTAATTACCTTTCTTCTATTAATTATTTTCGTTTTGCAGATTTGAATTTTAATTACATCGTTTTAATTAAAAATGTGTAATTAAAAATGAATTTATTTATTCTTTTACTTTCATTTCAATTTCAATTTACTTAAACCTTCAAATGTATTTATTCATTTCTCAAGTACAGCCAGTGATTAGAGTGAGAAATATTACGAAAAAATTTGGGTCACTTGGTCATCGAATAACAGGAGTGCATAATATGACAATTAATTTTTATCGGAAAGAATTTAACGTGATTTTGGGTCACAATGGTGCTGGAAAAAGCACTCTACTGAAGCTTTTAGTCGGTATTTGATTTGATTAAATTATTTTAAAATTATAAAGTCAAGCTTTTTACAATTTTAATTTAAGTCAAAATTTTAATTTTTTAAAAATATTTATTTTTCTTGAAAAATCAACCAGGATTATATAAACCTTCCGAGGGGCATATTTTTATAGAAAAGGAAGATCTTCATGTTCAAAAACTTTTTAACAAAATAGGCTTTTGTGCACAAGAAAATATTCTAGTCGATTATTTAACAGTTCTGCAACATATATATTTATTTGGAATGGTATTTTTTTAAAAAAATTATTTACTTCATCAAAGAGAAAATAATTATGTGCAATAACAAATTATTGATTTTTACTACGTGTTTTGTTTTTCATTACATTAAAATCAATTTTGATTTTAAATTGACATAATTTCGGTTGTTTTTGATTATTAGAAATAATAATTAAGTGTTCATAATAATTCGCGTAGATGAGAGGATTGTCTTATAAAAATGCAGTAAAAGAGGCTCAGCAACTTTTAAAACAACTTGATTTGGAGAAAGAAAGAAATTTTCAAATAAGAAAATTGGGTTTTGTTCTTCAAAGACGGGTTTGCATTGCCATGGCCTTAATTGGTGATACAAAGGTAATTAACAAATTAAAATTATAAACAAACTTTAATTTGGAAAGTGGTACGAAGGACTAGATTAAAAATCTATGATAAAAAAGAGCTTAATTAAAAAGCCAAATTGGAAAATAAATTAAAAAGCCAAAGTGAAAAACCAATTAAAAAGACAAAGTGAAAAACCAATTAAACATCAAAATTGAAAAATAAATTAAAAAGTTAATTGAAAAAGAACTCAATTAAAATCTCAACTTGAAATAGAACTCATTTAAAAAGCGAAACTAAAAACACACAATATTAAAAACCGAAAATAAAAACAATTAATATAAAAAATAAAAATCAACTTTTGTGCGTTTTATTTTATATATACGAAGATTCTTATTCTGGATGAACCGAATTATGGATTTGATCCTGTAAATGAAAAGAGAATTTTCAATTTGCTGTCGGTTAGTAACGAATTTATAAAAAAAACTGTAAATTTGAATGTGCAATTAAATTAAAATTAATTAAAGGAACTCAAAGGGAAAAAAACGGTAATTATGGCCACAAATAAGATGAAAGTTGCTGAAAATATTGCTGATAGGATTGCAATTTTTGTGCACGGAAAAGTAGAATGCTATGGATCAAAAATGTTTTTAAATCGACATTATGGTAAAAGAAAATAAAAAACAATTCTAATTTCGAATATGGGTAAAATAGCATTGACAGAATAATAATTTTGCAGGAATTGGATACGTTTTGAGTATGGTTTACCAAGAAGAATGTGATTTGGATTCCCTTCGAGATGAAATACAAGAATTTTCATCAGAGCCAGTTACTCAGAGAGACATAATGGGAAGGGTTGTTAAATATAATATTTCCCGAAGATCTGAAATAACGAAATTGATTGAACATTTGGAAGTTAACAAAGAAAAATTTAATATTACTTCAATTTCTCTCAAAGCGGCTGACATTGAAGGACAATTTTTAAAGTGCATTTCAAATTCAATTAGAATTCGATTTGTTAAATATAAAATTATAAAAGATCATGAATTTTAGATACAAAGTTAAATGCGTGATCAAAATATTTATCCTTTGTAGTGTACTTACTTATAAAAAAAAAATAAATATTTTCCTGAATTTCAGAATAGGTTTAGTGAGTCAGTTCAAAGATCGAGGAGCTTTTTTCATTGGCAATGATTATGAACTGATGGTCCAAAAAAGAAGACGAGACTTGATTAATTCTGGAGAATCTTGGAAAAGACTCGAAGGTCACGAACTTAAACAACATCAAATTGTTGCTATGTTTTACAAAAAACTTTTACACGTCACCTGGTACTGGAAACTCTACCTGTTTTGTGTAAAGAAAAATAATCATTAAAATTAGATGTAAAATAATCATTAAAATTAGATGTAAAATAATCATTAAAATTAAATGTAAAATAATCATTAAAATTAGATTTAAAATAATCAGTAAAATTAGATGCAAATTAATCGGTAAAGTTAGATGCAAATTAATCAGTAAAATTAGATGCAAATTAATCGGTAAATTTAGATGCAAATTAATCAGTAAAATTATATGCAAATTAATCGGTAAATTTAGATGCAAATTAATCAGTACAATTATATGTAAATTAATCGGTAAATTTAGATGCAAATTAATCAGTAAAATTAGATGCAAAATAATCAGTAAAGTTTAATGCAAAATAATAATTAAAACTAAATAAAAAATCGTCACGATCACAATACTTTCTCTATGAGGAAACAAAAAAATCGTTCAAATTAAAACGCTGATTCGTTGTGCAAAAATAAAAATAAAGTAGCTTAGGTAACTACAAGAAAATTTAATAAAATATAATTAAAATTTTCCAGATTATTCTATCGATGATTACGTTTGCTATTACAATGACAATATCACATCTTGAAAAGGCGCAAGAATTAGAAAATAGGTAATGTTTTAAGATCACTCTTTTAAAAAACAATATTTTTAAAAACAACATTTAAATATCTAAATGATAATAAAATGTTAGAAAAATATTAAATAAATATTAACAAAGTGTTAGAAAAATATTAACAAAATGTTAAAAAAATATTTAAAAAATGTTTAAAAAATATTAAAAAAATGTTGAAAAAATATTAATAAAATGTTAGTCAAATATTAAATAAATATTAAAGAAATGTTGGTTAAATATTAAATAAATATTAACGAAATGTTAGTTAAATATTAAATAGCAATTACTGTTAAGGGAAATTTACTTGAACGTCACAAAGTACACGGAATTGAATTTTTTCATGCTATTTTATGCCGCAAAAGGCGAATCATCAAGAAAATTTCTCACCTCTATGACAAACTTTGGCCAGTCTTTTAACAAAGAAAGAAATTTTCACATTCTCAAGAACATTTCAGCAACGAAAGTAATGTCCAACTCTAAATTGCATTCCCTGGAGGTAATTTCCTAAAAGTAAAAAATGATAATATAAAAGTTCCGATAAATCAAAATCTTATTAAACAATTAATTATCTTAATTGAAAGAAGGTTTTATTAACTTTGCAAACTATAATTGATTAAATAAATTCTATAATTTATTAAATAAATTCTATAATTTATTAAATAAATTAATTTTAATGTATTAAATGAAAAAAAGCCAAATATAATCTTATTAAACAATTAATTATCTCAATTAAAAAAAAGTTTTATTAACTTTGCACACTATAATTTATTAAAGAAATTAATTTCAATGTATTGAATGAAAAAAAAGCCAAATATAATTAGTATTTATTGAAAAATATAAAATTTAAAATATCTGTAGGTATTTTTGCACAAAAATGAAGTTATTTACAAACATTATTAAAATTGAAATAAATCTTGAATTGCAGAAACTACTACTTCTATAGCTACTTTTAATTACCTCTGATTACTTTCAATTACTTTCAATTTACTTTCTTTCAGTTTCTCGATCGCTATTTTCTAGCAATTGACATTTTAGAATCCGGAGGAATAAAAATGTCTTATTCGCCCCATGCAGTTCACAGTAGTCCTATTGCCTTAAATCTATTTTATAATTCTCTTTTACGAGAATACGGCTGTGCTGATTGTAAAATAATTCTTAAAAGTCGTCCCCTAATTAATCTAAAACAAGTAATTATCATATTAACATAATATAGCGTATAACATATTAACATATTAATAATCATATTAACATAAGTATTATTAATTATTATATTAACATGATGCTAACGACACAAAAATATAATTTACAAGATAACAACTCCGATAATTATCATTATTTGAATAATTTATATAATATTTAGTGGCAGCAGCAAGTACTTCACTCACGAAAAATTCGAAATTGGGTGAATGCAGCAATAATAATAAGCTTTTTATTAATTCTTCCTAGTATGGATTTGGGTAATAGAGAAAAAGTTTCCCAAACAAAGCAATTGCAATTAAACACTTCTGGCATAAATACTCTTATTTATTGGATTCCGAATTATCTTCTGGACCTGATTCTTTACGTTTTTTCATTATGCGTTGCATCAGTTATCTGCTACATTTTTTATTACACAGAAATTGTCCATTTTTCATCTGCGGCATTCAGTAATTACATCTAAATATATGTAATTACAAAATTGTTCTATTCTGTAATATTTAAAATAACTTGCATTTAATTACAGTTGATTTACTACTCATATTCTTATTTTATGGATCATCGGCTATTCCTCTAAATTATTGCCTTCAATTGTTACCTTTGAAAAAAAGGACCGTATATTTTACGGTCTTCTTTAATAATATAATAGCTGGTACGTATATTGAAAATTAATTTCATAAATTTGTTCAAGTTATTTAGCTGTAAAGTTGCATGCTATGTGCATTTTCATATTTTGTAAATTTTAATATTTTGCAAATTTTAATATTCTGCAAAAGTTTGTTGAATTTTTGCATTCAGTATTATTTTTATAAATTTTATATAAAATATGATGCATATGATTAATCATATTTGGCATTCTTTCAGTGCTTTTACACAACATATCGATTTTATTACCAATTTTGAAACATTTTTTAAACAAAAGTGAAAAATATAAGTTTGAATTGGCGTTGCATATATTTCCAATTTATGCGTTTGGTTGTGCAATCAGGAACTATTTTACTCTGCTTTTGCACAACTATCAGTGTAAAAAATATAACTCTTGTGACACTGATTATCGATTTGAAGATCCCTGTTGCCGTGAGTTGAAACATTGAACTTTTTCCTGCAACAATAAATTATTTTACATTAAAAAAGATATTTTACACTTTCATGAATTTTAGCTACAATTTTTTGTGATTTTCCGTTACAATAAATTGAAAATGATAAATGAAATAAATATCGGGGAATAAAAACTATCTTACAATTTGAAAAACTATAAAAAAAATTCTACAATACGAAACTATATTTGAAATAATTACAATATTAATAAGTATTTTTAATTGTAATTAATAAGTAAGCAGAAGTAAGCTTCTATAACAAACAATAATTATTGTTGAAAATTAATTCAGAAAACTGCGAGGAACCAGAAAAATATTGTTTCAAGCCCTTCAATTTATTAAGATCGAGAAAACTAGATAATAAATATCATTCTGTCTTACAAGACACAACAATACTTTTTTTTCAAGCAATAATTTTTAACATTTTGCTGCAAATTTTCGAAAAGAAGAACCTAAATAAGTGTCTCATGCGTTTTAGAAAAATTGTTTCTATCTTTGAGCAAAAGAAAGTTTGTGATTTAATAAATGAATCTGATGAAACTTTGGAGTACAATATTTTAGAAGAGAAACAACATTGTGCGGAATTAATGAAAGGTTCAAAATTTATGCAATATTTGCAATCATTTTGTAATAATAATAATAATAATAATAATAATAATAATAATAATAATAATAATAATAATGCATTTCATTGTATGTCACACAATATAATTTTGTACTTTAAATTCTATTTTTAATTTTTTTTTTTAGAATTCGAAGAAACTGACAACCTCAGGCCTGAAGTTTCCTTATTAGTACAAAGATTATCAAAAAAATATGGAAATCAAATAGTACTTCAAGAAATTGACTTTACGGTTCGGTTGCTTTTTAAACATTTTTTTTGAATACTCAATCTTAATTTTCAACAATATTTTTTTATAGAAATGTTAAAAATGTAATGTTTAAAAAAATATATCGTTTAAAAATCTGTATAATTTTCTTAAAACTTTATTTAAGAATTTAATTATTCAAAAGAATTTTGTAAAGAAGGTTTAAATAAATCTCTTTAAGGAAATTCTAAAAAAGATCTTTTTGAAGAATTTTTAAAAAGTTCTTGAAAAAATGTTTAAAAATTATCTTTATCTTTATCTTTTCCCTTTAGGTAAATCAAAAAGAGTGTTTTGGTTTATTAGGAATGAATTCTACTGGAAAGTCAACAATTTTAAAAATATTAACAGGAGAAACTTATATGACAGAAGGGAATGCCGTGATTAAGAAATATCAATTAGAAAAGAATGTTGACAGAGTATAAAAAATAATATATAAAATATAAAAATATATGAAATATAAATATAATATAAAATATAAAAAATCTAAATAAATAATATAACAATAACAAAAGAATAAGCAAAATATAACAAAAACAATAAGAAATTAATAACAATATATTAGAACAATAACAACAATATAACAATAATAATAATAATATAGCATATAATAATAATAGCAATATTATAAAGCTCGATTCTGTATTCTTCGATTTGTAAAAAATCGTTTTTAGTTTCTAGGATTTGTCGGATATTGTCCCCAATATGGAGGTTTAATTGATTATCTCACAGGCAGGCAGAATTTAATATTTTTTGCTACAATTCGCGGAATTCCTTATAAAAACATCCGAAGAGAAGTTGACAAGTGGATGGATATTTTTGGTAATTTTAGCAAATTTGCAATTTTCTTTTCCTAAAATTAAATGCATTTAAAAAACTCAAATCGAAAATTTGAAAAAATTGAAATTGAAAATTAAAAATTTCAATTGACTTTACAAACTTTAAAATGTTAACGATCTTACAATTTAAAATACTCAATTTATTTACTTTTTACATTTCCAATGTAAATTTTTCTAAATTTTATAGATCTTTTGGAGTTTGAAAACATACAAATATATAAATGTTCTTTTGGGATTCAAAAAAAGATTTGCATTTTACAAAGTTTAATTGCCGACTTACCAATTTTATGTTTGGATAATCCTTCTACTGGATTAGATGCTTTATCAAAACATGCTCTTTTTGAAGTTTTAAATCAAACCCGAGAAATGGGAAGATCTTTACTAATTACTACACACAGGTACCTAAAAATAAATAATAAAGTTTAGTTAATTATAATAAAAATTCTTCGTTCATATTTCTTAAATATCTTTCATTTTCTTTTCATAGAAAATGTAAATTTACAAAATTGTTTACGCGCGCACTTGAAAAAATTAAAAAAATATTATTATTTATCTTGTAAAAATTATCCTCTGTTATAGTATCCAAGATATTGAAGCTTTGTGTTTTCGAGTCAGTATTCTTCGAGAAGGAAAATTTATAGCCATCGGTACTTTTGAGGAATTGAAAAATATTTACGGAAGTCATTTTATTTTGAAAGTAAAATTGAATCTAAATCAGCAACTCGATCTTCTAAAGGAAATAAATTCTATCAAATATATTATTCTTGAAAAATTTCCTGAGATTATCTTCAAGGAATATAATCCTACAGTATAAAAAAACTTTTTAAAATTCTTGATCAACATTAACTACAACTTTATGTTACATTAACTACTTTGATTTTGTTACATTAACTACTTTGATTTTGTTACATTAACTACTTTGATTTTGTTACATTAACTACTTTAGTTTTGTTACAATTGCTATTCTATACTTTTACTATAAAATTATTAAAAACTCGAAAAGCAATTTATTTATCTTTATTTTTTCGCAGGGAATTTTAATTTTCGAGATTCCAAGACACGTCGATTGCAACAGTGTTCTTGCGTTACTACGCAAGCTTCAAGAATATTCTCCAATTCGAAATTTTTCACTCAATCATCCAACACTTGAACAAATATTTATGGAATTATCAAAACCAACTGAAGCAAAGTGCGAAAAAAAATCAATTTTTCATTTACTTAATTATTTAAGAATGATAATTGTTTATTTAACTCTAAATTGCATCGCCCTGAGTCAAATTTTTCAATATTTTTTCAAAACTTGGCGCTTATTTTATAAACAGCCTTAACATTTTAAATGTTATTAACATTTTGAAACTAACAACCGTGTATTAAAGCTTTTAATTATCTTTTACATTTTTTAAACATTACAACTTTTAAATAAAATAATAACATTGATAAATATATAAAGAAATTTCATTTGTCAAATAAAATGAACAGTATTTTATATGTTGATTTAAGACTTAAAAATTCAACGTTTCTTCATCTTTTTTCTGGCTTTTGTCAAGTTCTTTCTGTTCTTAGATCTATCGGTGATAAAGTTTTCGTTTATTCCTTCTAACTCGTTGATTAAACTTTCATTCGGTTCTTCGACGACTTCATTAAATTCAGAATCACTTGAGTCACTCATTATAATTCGCTTTTTAACAGACTTTTTAACTGGTTTATTTAACACTGTTATATTGCTAATTTCCGTGTCTACTTCAATATCAAGCTTACGTCGACCAGGAATTGGTGTACTTGATTTCGTGATTTTGGGAATTGGTTTCAATAAATTATCACTCGATGCTAATTCATTTGTTAACATATTTTTTGGCTTCCTTTTTAAAATAAAATTTGCCAAATTAAAAGTCCCTTTTGATTTACTAGCCTTCAGATTTTCGTCCGTATTTTTAACTTTCTTTACTTTCGTTTTCTGTTTAGACCGACTTTTCTTAACTTTTCTATTATTTTTAATGCTTGTAGTATTTGTAGTATTCATTTGCGATCTTTTATCATCAATGCGCGTTTTTTCATTTGTTGATTGCTCTTCTAGCTCAGCGAGCTGCGAATTTAAATTCTCGGGTCGTTCAGGACCATCTCGTGAAAAATTTACTGTGATTTGTTTTTCTGAATGTTTTTCTCGCATTTTCAACTCTTTGGATTGCAAATCCAAATCCTGGATTCGTTCAGAGGCACTTTTTTGTAAAAAATCAAGAGTAGTTTGTTTTTCTGCTTTTTTCAATTTCTTCCCTACCTGTCTGGATTTATTTTTTTGGGTTACTTTATTTTTTGCCTTCAATCTAGATTCAGGATTTATTTTCCTTTTTTCATCGTTTCCTTTCGATGTACCTTCTTCGATTGTTGAATTTTTTATTTGTAGAAGTTTATTTGTGCCATTTTTTGCGGTATTTTCTTTCTTCTTTTTTTTATTCGAACTTCTTTTCTTTGTATTCTTCACATTTTGTTCATCAGATTTTTTTGGATTTTCTTCGACAGAGCTTTGATCCTCTTCCTGCAAATTATCTCTTGATTCAGACGAGTCAAGATCCGCAATTTCTTGATTATTTTCCAACTGGAAAATCAAAATGATAAATATAATAAATAATAAAAAAGCAATGCTTCCCTATGAGGAAGCAAAAAATGGAAATAAAGATCTGATTAGGAAAAACAATTAAAAACGTAAAAAAATAGTTAGGTAGAAAAAATTTCGAGCTGCAAAGACAACTCTCTAGAAACTAAAATTATTCATAATCTTTCTTTACTGATTAAATTTTAATTTATATTTACGTAGCTGAAGTTCCATTGAAAAATATCTTTTTCTTCGTGTATTTTCTCAAAAGTAGGTCTCAATTTTGTGTATTTGAAATTTCTGAATAATTTTCTCAATTTTTGGATCACAGGTTTCGTTAAAGGTTCTCCAAAAACGGAATCAATTATTAAATTACAAGGTCTGCATTCGTTTAACTCGTAAATTATATATAACACAATATTGTAAATCTTGTTATTTTCGATTTCTCGTAAATAATGTATTTGTAATTCTATGCAAGTATAGATTTCCAAATTTGCTTGAACAGAACATTTTGATAAATTATCGAGGTAATCCTGCAAATTTTAAAATAAAACAATTACAAAAATATTACTGCACATAATATTATGTGTAAGTAATAAAATATTACTGCAAAATATAATTGTATGTGTAATAAAATATTACTGCAAAATATAATAATATGAAAAAGTAACATAAAGAAGATTTTTACAATTCTTGTTCAGTTGCACAATATATTGTTTTAAAATTAAATTAAGTTCTTGTTAAGTTATACAATATTAATAATAATAGGCAATTTTTTTTTACAAGTTTCATAAAATATGTAATGAATGGAATTATTATAAAAAAATAAAAAATTAATAGTTGAATTATTTTTTTACCTTCAAATCTCTGAACTGACTTCGTCGATTTTCTTGGCAATGAAGATAGTGTTTACATAACAATATAAAGTTTTTAACTTGTGACGAATCTTCTAAAGGACATTTTGATAAAATTTCTTCCATATCGAGAAATACTGGCATATTCCAAACACCGAGTTTTATCTCTTCTTCTCCATGTAGAATTTGAATAAAGTATGGTTCTTTTCTTGAATTGAAATTATAGAATTCAAATTGACATTCAATGCCAGGATTGAATTTCGAACAAAATAATCCAGATAATTTGCATAATTCGCTTTTCCAGTCTTGAATTTCTTCTTCGTCGTTAACTGAAGAGCTTTTGTTGGATGAAGTTTGATAGACTTCAATTTCTTTCTTTATTTTCAAATGCAATGATTTCAAAGTTTCGATTTCCTTCTTTAATTTTGCTTTTTCTGCAATATTTGAATTTTAAGTTAATATTATAAACAAAGCTTCTTCTTGAGGAAACAAAAATAGTAAAAGTTGAGTTTACAGAATACCTTTTGTTACTAGATTTTTATTAATCGTTGAATTAGCTTCTTCCATATTGAAAAATGATTTTAAAAATTCTTCTGGAAATTTATGTTCATTTCACTTACGAAAATTGTACAATATGAAGAAAATTATTTCTGCACTGACTAATAATTCATTTTGGTGAAAACTTTTGTGTTTACATCGAATTTGTAAACAAAATATGTTTTCCAGGAAGTGATTAAATGTTTGTGATAACATATAGAGGCAAATATTTTAAAAACTTAAAAATAGTTACATATAATAGAATAAACAATGCTTCCCTATGAGGAAGCAAAAAGATTACTATAATAAAAAGTTTTTCAGAACATTTTTTAGAAACGTGAGTGACACGTGTTCAGCAAAAAAGAGGATACATATTTTAGGTTATGGCATCGTTACAGCAAAATTCACTTTCTAAAACTATTGTTAATTTTACATGCAAAACAACAGCAGTATAGCCATGCAATGATGTGGATAACAATGATAAATGTAATTTTAACTAATTATATTAATTAAAAATTGTCGTGTGAATAATCAAGAGACACCCTGGACTCTACAGCAACGATACTCTTCATACACGAAAGTAAAGAGGGTTGCCGTTCGTTTGTTTACATTCTTTCTGATTCTTTCGAGTCTTTTATACATGGAGACATGAAGTATACATTTTTCATAAAATTCATGATGTTTCTTTAAACATTGTTTGCAAATTAGTGAGGTTTATGATTTAGGTAAACACCTATTAAAAAGAGAATATATAAAATACGAAATTATCTTCCATTTAATAGAATTATACTTTCTTTATGTTTTCTTCCAAAAAGTAAGGTTACAAGATGATGATGATGTAAACTGGAAGCTGATATAGATAATAAATTCATAAATTGTATTGTTCTAAATTTGTAAAAGTAAGTAAAAAAAGTGTAAGTCAATTTCTATTTTACAAGGATTATATATAATTTTATTCCCTAAAAAATATTGTTCTTTAATTATATTTTTATCATATATGTATTTACAATATATTCAAAATATATGGCCTTTCGTACGTCATACTTGTATATTACTATTACTAAAATACTTATATATTTACTAGAGATTAATAAGTATTTTATTGATTTAATTATAATTAAATAACACATTGTCAATTTGAGTCGCATTGTCATTCAATTATTCATAATCTGAAAAAACTTTTTTAATTCCATGAGAGTGAAATAGTAACTATATTTTTATTGATTATTATTAAGTTGTTACTGTATTTATATTAATAAAAAGTTAATAAAAATAAAATAAAAAGGTTAATAAAATAAAATGGTTAATAAAATAAAAAGGTTAATGAAATAAAATAAAAAGGTTAATGAAATAAAATAAAAAGGTTAATGAAATAAAATAAAAAGGTTAATAAAATAAAATGGTTAATAAAATAAAATAAAAAGGTTACTAAAATAAAATATGGTTAATAAAATAAAAATGAAATAAGAAAGCTAAATTGATTAAAATAAATGTTTTTATTTCAATTTAATAGATAATGTAACATTTTATTGTTGCAAGAACTTTTCGTTCAAAGCTTAAACTTCAGTTTGTATATTTCGCGAAATTTTAATATTTTAGCATCCATAACTACAATATTTTTACCTTTTTCAGCATTTTTTAAAAACATTTTCTCGTAATTTTTGATCAATTTCTCGTTATATTTTGTTATTCATTTTGTATTATTGAATACGTAATTATATGTATATATTAAATTTTTTTTTAATTATTATTTATTTAATTTATTAAAATAGCAAAAATGTTTATTTAATATTAAATATCATACAGATTATTAAAAAATATTAATACAAAATATCTATATTCTATTAAAGAATGTATTTCTTTGAATCCAAAATATCCGGCAAGAGAAAATAAACTGCACAAATTCAGGAAATTATTTTTAAAACTGAAAATAAAATATGCAAAATGTAAGTTACTTTAAAATTAATTATTCCGCATGTAACTAATATAGAATATTACTTCCGTTTGAATTTAAAATACATTGTTAAGTAATTATCGATCATTACTAATTTATTTTTAATATATTGTAGGCATTGCATTTATTTGACAGACAAAAAGTGTACAAACTCATCGCTTGGTTGACCTTTAATAATTATCAACTTTTCCTAAATGATGGTGGTTAATCTATATACAAATTATACCCTTTATTACTTGTTCAACTATGGTCTATAGTTGAACTGACGACCGTGGCCTATGGAAGACGACGCGTCGTTGTGACGACAACTACGTCGACACTCACTCTGTTCATTCCGTCGACGGAAGGTCTGGCAAGGTGAAGTTTTATTTCACATAGAATCCTTACAATTCATTCACAAGTATTTAAAAAATAACGTCAAACCAGACAACTTTAATATTAGATTCTCTAAAATCTTATTCATGTACTTCTTCTTCTTAATCTTGTTCAGTTTTTTGGATCAGTTTTTTTCTCAAAAATATTCGATTCTAAAAGTTTGCAAGTTTCAAAGTGAATGGTGAAAATGTGACTTGATAGTTGGTACCAGAAGTGGATAAATTAAAATTACGTGTGATCGTGTAACTTAAAGAAAAGTAGAAATTTTAGATTTTCAAAGGAAGAAACGAATATTTTATATTTTTTAGTAATTGTGGAAAAGCATGTCAATTATTTAGAAATTATGAGTTTCTTAATGTTAACACAAAATTGTGAATTTTAGTTTTTTTAAAGTTGAGTTTTTCAATTTTTTATAGTCCTTTTTTTATCGTTTTTATTTCTTTTTGAAATTTTTATTTATATCTTTATTTACATTTTAATTTTTGTATCTTTATTTCATTTATTCTTTTCTATTTTTTTTTTGTTTCTTGTTATTTTTGGTTATTCTTTACTATCTTTGGTTACTGTTTATTGTGCTTGGATATTTTTTTATTATTATTTTTAATTATTCTTTATTATTTATATTATTCTTTATTATTCTGTATTATTTTTTATTATTCTGTATTATTCTTTATTATTCTTTAATATTCTGTATTATTCTTTATTATTCTTTATTATTCTGTATTATTCTTTATTATTCTGTATTATTCTGTATTATTCTTGATTATTCAGTATTATTATTTATTATTCAGTATTATTATTCTTACCCGTCCTTTATTATTTTTTGTTACTCTTAATTAATCTCAATTATTTTGTATTCATTAGTTTGAATTGTTTTCCGTTATTTGTAACTCTTTTTTACACTTTTTTGGTTTACTTTGTTATTTCTTTTACTTTTCCCTTTGTTCTGTTTTATTTCTATTTTTCGTTATTTTTGCATAACTTTTATTGCTGTGTATATTTATAACTTTAATTGCGGCCAATGCCCTTCAGCACATTAAAGTATCTAAATAATTATGATATTTCACTACATATATTTTCACTCCCTTTTATTTCTTTCTCTTTGTATATTCTTTTGTATATTTCCTCGTCGCTTTTTATTGATATTACTTATCCCTTTTTTTAAAAGCTTTTTTTATTATTCTCGTATTATTCGTTTCTAGTTCCATTTCTAATGAATTAGATAAAAAAAAGTATTAATGCTGTTTTCAGATCGTACTAAACTCTATAAAAACCTTAATAGGAAGTAAAAATATAAGAAATAAAAATATAAGAAGTAAAAATACAGGAAATAAAAATATAAGAAGTAATATAAGAAGTAAAAATACAGGAAATAAAAATATAAGAAGTAATGTAAGAAGTAAAAATACAAGAAATAAAAATATAAGAAGTAATATAAGAAGTAAAAATATAAGAAATAAAAATATAAGAAGTAATATAAGAAGTAAAAATATAAATTCAAAAAATATAAGATTTTCAACTTTAAATTTTAAAAATAAAATAATTTTAAAAAATATTTTGTTACAATATTTATCAAGTATTTCTTTTTCAGCTGGCAGGATTCGCGAATCGTGTAAATCCTGCGGAAATGTCCCTTCCAATGACAAATATGCTCAATGGAAATGGGTCCACTTTCCAACTCAACCGAACAGATCGACCAGATGATATTCGCAGTAGAATAATTGGGGGTGAGTTTATAGTCTTTTAAATGAAATTAATATTTTTCGGATACTTGGAACGTATTAAAGCACTTTGTAGTTAATCTATAGACCTGCGATATAATTTATTAAACAAGAATTATGTTGTTGCTAGCATGACTTTGCATTCAAATAATTCTTGAAACGTCTTATAAACTTTCACTTAAAATTGTACGATTCCCAAATTCTGGGAGTTTAATTGTTTATGAGTCTTTTAATTCTCAGTTAAACTTATGAAATAAATTAACAACTGTTAGAATTGTTAAATTAATTTCTATAGTGTTCACTAGAAATTTTCTAATTAATAACAGTTTCCGGAGTAATTATCTGAGGGAAATAATTTTGCACTCAAGGTTCATTTTTGACGCCACTTGCAATTGTCGCTCAACTAAAATAGTTCGTTTTCGTTGCATAAAAATTGAAAAATTAAACGAAAATTCAGGGATTAATATTTTATATCGATCGTCATCACTCTAATATTAGTTAGCAAAATTAGCTTTACACAGTCTGAGAGGTTTTATAGGTATAACTATGTCATCAATGAATTATTAAATGCAGCGTAAGGAAGGTCAACATGTAATATTTGATGGCTCATAATTCTAAAATACACACCACGTTTCTTGGATTGAAAAAAATCGTTCCCTTTCAATCTATGTGTCCTTTTGATCCTAAAATACAATTTGCAAGTGTTACATATAGTCATAGAATTTGAAATGTCATAGAAAATACAATGTCATAGTCATAGAAAAACTTGAAGATAACGTTTTAAAATACCCTATAACGTTTAAATATACTTTTTTATGCTCAAGACATTCTAATACGAAAAAGTAAAAAATCGATCATTTTTATTATACAGGGAAATTGTTACTCTTCTAAAAATAAAACGGGAATTGATTATTTCTTGAAAATTGGTCAAATACTATTTTCAAAGAATTGCTATATAAATTTGCTCAAACTGTAATTGAAACTTCACTCAACAAGTTTATTTGTTCCTGTTTTATTTTTGTATATATTAAAAAAAATATAAAATAAATTTAATGTATAGCATTAAAATTAATAAATATTTATATCAACTGTTATGTAAGTTAAACTTAGTTGATTTAAATAATCATTACATAATTTAAACATTAAATAATTTAAACAACTAATAATAATTAATGAAATCATGAAAAAGGGAAGACAAAGTATGACAAAAATAATGCAAAATACAAAATAATGACAAATAAACAAAACAAAATAATGAAAAAAAGAATACTAAATAATGAAAAAAGAATATTAAATAATGAAAAAAGAATACAAAATAATGACAAAAGAATACCAAATAATGAAAAAACGAATTAAAAAAAAGAGAAATAACAAAAAAATAAATAATAACTAATAATAATAACGAAAATAAATCAACGGAATTTGATTGGTATTGAAATTATTTTAAAAAGTTGAAGCTCTTCTGAAATATTTGTTCAAAATGAAAATTATTCTTAAAAAGATGTTGATCTTGGTTCATAGAACTTGATCGAGAACGCGATATTAAAGTATTCTTGTTTTATGACGTATAATTCTTTCTAAGTAGAACGAATTGCAATATGTCTGACCGTGAATATAGTTACTTATTATTCTAAAAATACACCATTTCAATCCTATTTTCAGTACAAAACGAGAGCAAGGTATATTTTATAAATATTAGAAACGAATCCTAAAAATAAAGAAGGTTCTGTAAGTTCAAATTTACATCAAATTTTCCTTAAAGAATGCGCTTGTATTCTAATTTATTAATTACCAGTGGAATTAATTACCAAATAAATACTCTAGAGTACGAAGTTAATGAAAATACTGAAAACCAATCAAATCAATTTTGAATTAAGGAATTATAAAAACGTTGAAATACATTTTTTTTTATTTTTAGGGTTCTGTACCCGTAAAACGGAACCCTATTACATTCGCTTTTTTAAAATTACATTTTTTTAAATTAAAAATTCTTTTTAGACTTAAAATACTTTATGGCAATTCAATATTCAAATATTTAAAATGTTTGTTCAAATATTTAAAATGTTTGTTCAAGTAGTAATAATAAATAATAATAAATTAATAAACATTGTTTGTAAATGTGAATTATTTCAAAATTGAGATGCAAAAACTGAAATTGTAAAATAAAAAAAAGTCTAAAGGGAAGATAAATAAAAAAGTATCGTTTATTTATTGGACATCAATTTGTTGTACAAACTTTATGAGGGAGTTGAGAGCAAATATCGAATTGTAGAAAGCACCCAAATGCAAATATTTCAAGTATTTCCTTCTCTGCAAAATAAATCAATAAAATGAGTAATTTGTTGCGTAAAATATGAATATTGGTCAATATTAAAAAATGTTGAAATAATTCAAGCGTAGACTCGTAGAATTGTATTTTTCTTTGGAATTAGCAAAAATATATTAAAATAAAATAAAATAGAAATAGAAATCATCTACAATTTTAAAAAGTCCTAACTTCGTAAAAAGAAATTTTGCTCAGACTTTTAAAAATATTATTTTGAAACTATTATTTTGAAATTATTATTTTGAAACTATTATTTTGAAATTATTATTTTGAAACTATTATTTTAAAATTATTATTTTGAAACTATTATTTTTAAATTATTATTTTGAAACTATTATTCTGAAATTATTATTTTAAAAATATTATTTTGAAACTATTATTTTGAAATTATTATTTTTAAAAACCATCCAGAGATTTTTTGTAACAATTTCTTTCGGGAAAAAGAAACCTTTCTTTCTTTTTGTTGAAGAATAAATTAACTCTTGCAATAAAAATTTATACTCCAGCGCAATTTCAAACAGCAAAGGATTTTTCTCTATTTCAGTTCCTGGAGGAATAATTTCTGTCAAAGCATTAAAGAAATGAAACTCGTAACAAATATTTGTTAAAAGAAACTTATTTCAGTTTACATTTAAAATTCATTTGAAAAGTAACACCTATTTGAATTACATATTAAAAATCTGAACTTCGACTTAAAACAAAAAACTTTTAGTTTATGCATCATTTATATCGCTGCGCAAAAAAAATTAGTTTTCTTTCAATGAAGTTCCATTTAGTTTTTAAAATACTTCCGACGATATAATAATTTTCGTTTTGTGTTTTAGGAAGAACAGTGTCCAAAAAGAATGTCCCAGAAGGCCTAAAATCAAAATGAAATTTGATAAACGTAATGCCAATCGGAAAAAGTCGAGTAGAGAAAAAAGACAAGTTTTAATAATACGAGGAAAACTATTTTGAGAAATGAATTACTCAAAGGAATTTAACAAAATTCTTTAAATAAAGAAATTTATAAATTTATAAATTCTTTTGCTTCCGCAGAGATACATTTTTATTTCTCGAATTCTAAGGCACGTAGTTTGAATATCCATCTCTGCATAAACTAATTTTAAACCATAATTGCACAAGGTTTATTGAATTTTCAATGTATCAAAGCTTGCCACTAAACAAACGAACCAGAATGTCTAATTTGGATGATGATTCCAAGCTCTTAGCTATACTCAACATTTATGAACAAATACCATCAGCTTCTTCGAGCCCTTGAGTGGGAGTGACTTCTGCGCAGGGCGATGTTGTCGCTTTCCATGGGGGTTGAATCACCGATAAGATTTCTGCTAGTGAACCTAGTGAACAAAACGTCGCGATTCTGATAACAACCCCCAAGGCACTGCATTCCCTAAAAAGATTTATCTGTCATTAAAAGTCAAGGTCAACTTGTTTCCTTTATATCAAGATGGTTGATGGTAAATAGAATATCATCACTTTTCAACTTCAATTATACTCTCGTAATTTTTACTTCCTTGTAGAGGAAGTTTTATTTTATTTATCCAACTCGAATTATTTCCTATTTTCGTTCTAGTGGTTTGTCAATGACAAATCATAAACAAGTTCTTCAGCCACCCTTCTTTTTTCGAAAGTTGCAATTGCTTGTTATCAATTGATAAAAAAGGATCTTGTTTGAGAATTAGAAAATTTTGTTATTGAAAATTTTGTGCAAATTTTGCTTTCTGTGCAAATTTTGTTTTCTGTGCAAATTTTGCGTTTTGTGCAGATTTTGCTTTTTGTGCAGATTCATTATTTGTGAAAATATGCTCTTAATTTGTTTCTGTAAAGTTGTATTTTTTTGTTTGGATAGATTTTTCAATTTTTTCAATTTCTTTTTTTTAAATGGTTTTTGGAATTATTCGTCTTGGTGAAAATTTGCCTTGTTTGGATAGATTCGAATCTGAAAGTTTTTTATTACATTATACTTTTAGTACTCTAGAGGATTCTATTTCTAAAAATTAGATTTTTGTGCCGATTAATTCGTACTTTTGTTTTGACAAAACTGAGTTTTTTCTTGTTCTCTAAAAACTGTTTTTTTCTTTGCTTTTTGTTTACTTTTCTCTAAATCTTGTTTTTTTTTCTCTAAATCTTATTTTTTTCTCTAAATCTTATTTTCTTTAGTTTCTATTAGTTTCTGTAAAAAACGATTAAATGTTTATTATTTTTTTCTTCACTTTATATCGTTTTTGCTTCAAATTCGCCTTGGTTTTGAAGTCAGGAAGAAAAGTAATACATCGATAAGATTGTAAACAAAATTCTAAAATATTATTCTAAACATTGTTTTCTGATTAATATGCTATTTTAATTTTTTTCAAATTTTTAAAAATCAACTCAGTTTTTATTTTGTTAATTTTTGCCAGTTTGTTGGCCACATTTGTTTAGTTTAATTTAATGCTTAGTTATGTTTAATTCTGTTCATTTTTTTTAAAAACTTATGCTTTATTAAAAACAAATTTGGTTGTAAAATCAAATTTATTTAATTTAATTTACTAAATTTTATTTACTTATTTACTACTTTACTTTACTTTACTTTTTACTTTATTTACTAATTTTATTTATTTAATTTTATTTATTTAATTTTATTTATTTAATTTTATTTATTTAATTTTATTTATTTAATTTTATTTATTTAATTTTATATATTTAATTTCATTTACTTAATTTTATTTATTTTATTTTATTTATTTAATTTTCTATTTACATTTTTTTTTTAAGTGGTGCTATTTCTGAAAAGGGAATCGTAACTTATTTTGTAGAAAGAATTGAATGTAATCTTTATTTTTGTTGAAAAAGTATTATAAACACACAAAATTAATATTATTTGTAAAAATATTTGACGTCCAATTTCTGGGAAAATTGAAGACAGTCTTTCTATCATTTTTCTTGGTTTCGAGTGAAAACGAATATTATAATCGATTTTTTCTGATGCCATTTAAAATTGCCGTTATAATTTTATAACGTTTTATAACTTTGTCAATTATTTTATATCTTTCGTTTAAAATAAATATAATAATCAACTGTTCAAGTTTTAATTTGTCACCGACGTTTCGAATGAATACAAAAGCTCTGAAAATTGATTTTTATTTTGCATGTACGCTTTGAAACAAAAATCAATTAAACATAAATTGAAATTGAAATTGGAATTAGAATTTTAATTGGCATTGAAATTGAAATACATTTTATGGAAACATCATTGCGATTTTTAGAGAACAATTTTTTGGGTTTTAAATTATTGTGGTTCGAAGTAGAATTATTGTGATTCAAGGTAGAATTATTGTGGTTTATTTTGTATGTACTGCATGAAATAAAAGATTGTGTTTGTGTAAAGTAATTATTTTACAAATACGCATTAAGTTTCATGGTAACCACAGGGCGTGTGAAAGAAGGACGAAATGTGCGCAAGCAGGCATCGATTTTCAAATGCTCATTGTGATTATTTCCTTTTTCCTTTAATATTCACCCTTTATTTTTTTGCCTTGATCGTTGACTTTTCTTGTTTACAATTGTCTGCAAACACGAACTAATTTATTTTTAATTGAAAATTATTACAGTTGGAATAATTAGCTCAAATAACTAAAATTAAACTAAACTAAATTTAACATGAGAATTTAATGGTCATTTTCTACCTATTATTAGGCTAATGACCCTTCAAGTTATTTTTATTATTTAAATAGGATCGAACCTCACTTAAGGCTAATTTCATTCTACTTAAGTATAATATCAAATAAATATAATTAATTCGACGTCAAACTAAATATAACTTGATTCCATTTATTCGAAAATTGAAAATAGAATTGACGATTTTTATTTATTTTTCATGTTTTATTTTATTACTTGCTCACAGAGAAAGTATTGTTTTTTATTATTATATATTTAATTTCCGTAATTATATATTTAATTTCCTAACATATAAATTTAATTTCCTAACTTGTATATTTAATTTCCTAACTTATATATTTAATTTCCTAACTTATATATTTAATTTCCTTACTTTTATTTCTATTTTGTCATTTCTAGATTTTGGGCTTTTTGAGACACATAAAGAAAGCTTAAATAACTAAAATGAAAACGGAAGCTTATTATTTTGTGATTAATCTGAAAGGAATTGAAAGAAATATGTATTGCAAAATGTCTCTTAAGAAGGAGTTTTTAAAATCGTTTGACAAAGTGGACGCTATTTGAATATGAATAATGAATGAACTATAAAGAGCATGTGTGCAAAAGGAGAGAAAACACATTATATCGAGGATCGAATAAAAAGAATCTCCTAATATATTTATAGCCACTATAAAGTTACTGTAACCAGTTTACAAAATGTGTTATCATTTTTCAAATTGACATAAAACTTCATTTCTCTATTATCATAATTATAACGAAATATCTCTAAATATATATTATATATATAAATACAAGAAAGCTTTTTATGAAAATGCTTTTTGTATAAAAATGTTTGTCTTTTATTTTACAGATATAAGAAGAAGCTTTCTATATAAAAAATAAAAGAAATATGCCTTCTATAAAATTATATAAATTCTTATACATTTCAATTAAATGAATTAATTTTTGTTAATACTTTCTATTTTTATAAAAGGTATTTTTTTCTTTTAAATTACCTTTTTGAATCACCTGTTTATAATAATAAAAATACTTTATAAAGTGTAATAGTGGTTATAAAACATGATTATAAAAAATACTATCAAGTTTATTTGCATTCTATACTCTTTTCTCTAAATGTGTAATAAAGCCAATTTATATATAATCAATTTGATTTATAATCTCTCTAGAAACACCAGTTGCATTTTTACTGGACATTGTCCAAGATATAAATAACTAATTCAATTTAAACGCTGAAAATCTGTTTTGAATTTAAAAAATTCACAATTCTACAACATTTTATTATTATGTCATTATAAAACATTTTTATTTCATGTCGAAATTTTGTTTCTAATTTTTTTGCTGTAAATTTTGTTATAATTTTGTTATAATTTTTTTGTAATTTTTTTGTAATTTTGGTATAATTTTGCTATAATTTTATTATAATTTTGTTACATAAAAAGATTAAAAAACAGAATGAGATTGAAAAAGATGTGTGTAAGCAAATGTAGATAATGGTGATAATAAGTAATTTGATGGAATTAAAAATTCAAAGTAATTGTCAGGAATATTCGTTGACGTGATGCAGAAAAAATTAAACGGACTTTCATCCTTTTTGTTATATTATAATATAGTGTAAAACCTTGTCTCCTATATCCGTTCAATTTCACCCAATCACCCATTTATTCACTGAACCCGAAATTGTCCTATCTCCATCCTCGAATTCCTTTAAAACCCGATGATTTAATCTCTTACCGATCAAAGAACACAAATTTCTCCCCATTTGGAAAATAAAAAATTTATAACTTCTGTTTTTAATAAATCAAAAATTAAATTTCAATACATTAAAATTCTACGGAATTTATTAATATTGATTGATATGTATTTATTAATACATTCATTGATATTTATTGATATATTAATTGGTATTTATTAATATATTAATTCATATTTATTAATATATTTATTGATATATTAATTGGTATTTATTAATATATTAATTGATATTTATTAATATATTAATTGCTATTTATTTATTAATATATTAATTGATATTAAATTTATTAGTATATTAATTGATACTTATTAATACATTGATATTAATTGATATATTAATTGATACTTATTAGCATTAAGCAATATTAATTAATAATTTACCAATTCCTAAAAATTTGCATCAGATCACGAAAAGAAATATCAAAATATTAACATTGTTGATTCGAAAATTAAAAATTACATTTAATTAAAATTCACTTTTTCAAAATGCGTTAAAAATGGAATAATCTACGAGTATTTTGAGTACGAGTGATGAATCTTTTAAGTAAAAGTTGTAAAAAATGTCTCGTAGAAAGTTATTATTAGCATAGGATTGCAATGACATTGATCAAAGAGGAAGCATAAGTACAAATTAATTATTTACAAAACAATTTGTATCTATGCTTTCAAATTCTTTAGAATGCTGAAAATAAGTATAGTGACTATGAATCAATAGATCGATCCTTCTGTCTAAGAAAAAATTTATAAGTTAAAAATATGAGCAAGTAATCTTATAAATTTTTTATTAAATTGTCAGACTTCCTGACAAAGTATTCTTCCTGACACTTTATAAGTAAAAGGTGGTTTATGTTTTATTTCCTATTCCTAATGGACAGGAAACAGGAATATTTTCTTCAAATATATAAAAATGTGCAATAGGTCACGAAAGCAGTTAGAAGGTTTTTTCCCTTTTTTCATTCATATTTTTTAATACAAGATATTTTCCTACCCAGAAACAAAAAACCTACTGAAACCTACTGATGAATTTCTTTGTGAATCGTAAATTTTAAGAATGCACATTTACGATTGACTTTTTTAAATTGTTTTGAATCGGAATTGGTCTTAATCGGCAATATTTATGTGATATCCTATTGATATATTAATTGATATATCGGAGCCATTATAATGGCTCCGATTCATAATTGTCAGAAAAGATTCAGTAAATTTAGCCAACATTTTCAGGTTAGGCTGTCAAAAACAATAAATCGGAATATGTACATCGGAAACTTCCGATTCAAGTCACTCAAAAAGATTTTGAATCGGAAGGATCGGAAGTTTCCGATTTATTGTTTTTGACAACCGAACCTAAAAATTTTGACTCCGATTCATAATTGTCAATAAAGATTGAGTAAATTTAAATATTACCGATTAAGACTAATTCCGATTCAAAACAATTAAAAACGTCAATCGTGAATGTGCATTCTTAAAATCTCCGATTCGTGCTCCGATTCATAAAAAAAATGCATCCATATAGGTTTTTTTTCCGGGGATACTGCAATTATTATTTATCTAAATTATTATTATATTCAAATTATTTTTTTTTTTTAATTAAGAGAAAATTACAAGAATAATTTTATTTCCGCATTTTTGAAAATATTTTCTTTAATTTTAGAAATGCTTTTTTACATTCTGGTATTTTTCTTAAAATTCTCTTTTTCATTCGATACTATTTTTTTCTTTTCAATTATTTCATTTATTGGAAGTAGGTAATACTTGAAATTAAATTGAAAAATGTTTATAAATATTGAAAAATGTTTATAAATGTTTAAAAAAATGTATAAATCATTTTATACTTTTTTTAATGCGTCATTTTACTTTCAAATTCATTTCATTTTCTAGTTTTTGCTGAAATCACTATAGAACAAGAAATAAAAATTGCTAATAGTAGATGAAAAATTACATTCCATTTCCATTAAATCAATTGGAAAAGTTGTTCAATGAGAAGTTCTCAGACTTGCGGTTTATACAAGTTTTCAACTCATTTTCTAGTTTGAGAGTTTTTGTTATATTAATTTATTTCTTCATTTAAGTCTTTTAGAAGAAAAATAAAGTTGCAGACTAGACTGGAAAAAGTTTTTAATCAAAATTTAATTGTAATCATACAAATCGAGCTTTAATTGGTTTTTATTTTACTTCGGGGAATAACATTAAAAATAATCAAAAGACAGAGAACATTTTCTGAAAATTTTCTTTTTTTTACAGAGACTACTTCCAAAGAAGATTCAACAGCTTTTGGAAAAGTCTTGGTGGGACTTTCATGGCTCTTAGTAATTCTTACGATGCCCTTTTCCCTTTTCGTATGCTTCAAGGTAAGAATCCTATATCATTGCGTTTTTTAATAATTTATAAAATTTGTCATTTGAAGTACTAGATTTAAAATTAATTTTTTTTGGTTTTCAAATCTAACAAAATTCTAAACTAAAATTCAAACAAAATTCTAGTTTAAAATTTTGTTTGAATTTTTACTTACATAGTTCGTCAATATTAATTTACTTAGTTTAATAAGTTAATTATTTATTTATTTATTAAAAAACCTTTCAGCTTTTCCATTTAAAAAGGGCTTCCTCATAGAAAAGCGTTGTTATTATATTTAATTATTTTATTGTATTATATATTACTTTTTAATTGCAATCGCTTTGACAAAAACTGAAATTATAATTTCACGGTTTTAATTTCAGGTTGTACAAGAATATGAGAGAGCTGTTATATTCCGACTTGGACGACTTTTATCAGGAGGAGCAAAAGGCCCTGGTAATTGAATAAACTTAACAGTATTAATTAATATAAAAGTATTTAACCCCGAGCTTTGAGAAAAACTTTTGCATTAATTTTCAAAGGCTGTCAAATTCGACAATTGCTTTTTCTTGACAAAAACTCCTTTTATACAAACGAAATAAAATTTTTACATTCACATTTTATTTAATAAAAAATCATATATTATAAATTATAAAATACCACATACATACAAGAATCTTTGGATGAAATAGCAAAAAGTTTCACGAGATTAACTAAAATTTTAACTATAAATATTAATTTATTACTCCATTGTTTTTTAATTAATTCAAAAATATCGATCACTCCGATTAAAGCTTTTTTTACATTTTATTTGACTCGGAGTGATCGATATTTTTGCCTTAATTAATGTTTATAAATAATAAATAAAAATAAATTATAAATACAAATAAATTATAAATACAAATAAATAATAAATAAAAATAAATAATAAATAAAAATAAATTATAAATAAAAATAAATTATAAATACAAATAAATAAAAATAAATTATAAATACAAATAAATAATAAATAAAAATAAATTATAAATAAAAATAAATAATAAATAAAAATAAACTATAAATAAAAATAAATAATAAATAAAATAAAGCTATTCTGGTGATACATTTTGCTGTTATGAAAAATAGTTTTTTACGTACACGTTTAAAAAGAACAAATTGATATAAAAAAAGAAAAGAAAAAAATTTTTTGATAAAAAAGTTGACAATTTTGCATAAATGGTTCAAAAGATTGTTAATCAATATTTTTTTTTATTTTAGGTATTTTTTTCATTTTACCCTGCATCGATGCATATGCAAGGGTCGATTTAAGAACTCGAACCTATGACGTCCCACCGCAAGAGGTAAATTTAATGATTTGAAATTTCGATTGAAAAATGAAATAAACGAATTATTCTGTTTTTAATAGGTTTTGACAAAAGATAGCGTTACTGTATCTGTGGATGCTGTGGTTTATTATAGAGTGCATAATGCGACAATTTCGATTGCAAATGTTGAAAATGCTCATCATAGTACGAGGCTGCTTGCTCAAACCACTTTACGAAACACAATGGGTACACGACCCCTTCATGAAATATTGAGCGAGCGAGAGACTATTTCTGGAACAATGCAGGCAAGTAATTGATTAATTTACAATATTTATAAAGGATGTCATTTTCCTTTAAAATGGTCACTTTCTTATCCTTTATAAATATTATCAACCCGCTGAAATTCTCGTTAAAAAACTCTTTAGAAAAGTATTGCTCAATTTTTCACTCTCCGAAAGTATCTCTCGTTATCTTTAATTCTTTACTTTGGTTTATATTACTTTGTTTTATATTACTTTATTTTTTATTACTTTATTTTATATTACTTTGTTTTATATTACTTTGTTTTATATTACTTTATTTCATATTACTTTGTTTTATATTACTTTATTTTTTATTACTTTATTTTATATTACTTTGTTTTATATTACTTTGTTTTATATTACTTTGTTTTATATTACTTCGTTTTGCTTTATTTTCACTGGGTCAAGTACTTCATTGAGAATTTAAACTTTCATTGTATCTTTATTTTTAAACATTTTATCTTGTACTTGCAACATTATTAAAAATGCGCTTCTTTTTTTATTGATTCTTTTTCTCAATATTTTGTAAATTGGGTCACTCATTTTTAAATTGTTTCGATTTATTAATCAAAAGTCTTCATTTTTATAGAGATTTTATTTTGGACGTTTTATCTGGAATTTAATCTGATTATTTTTATGAAGAATTTGATTTATTGAAGAAATATTAATTAATAATTAATAATAATTATTAATTTACTTATTGAAAAAAGTGAAATAATTGAAAAGTGATTTATTTTATATACAATAAGTGACAATAAGTAATATTAATAAGTAACTCTTGGCACATGGAACTCTTTATATTATTTTTAATTTTCTCAACCTAGATAAATTTTCTCAATCTAGATAAATTTTCTCAGCCTAGATAAATTTAATTGAATAATCTTTAAAATTAAATGACTATAAATAAATCTAATAACAGCCGTAGAAATTGTACCAATTTGCTGTTTAATTTTTCTTAAATACACCTTTAAATCCTTTTTGCACTCAACTTCCTCACTAGTAGCAAACATTTTATGTAAATGAGTAAATTGTTTGGGCTGTAGAGTTCATTAGACGAAGCTACTGACACTTGGGGTATTAAAGTCGAACGAGTTGAAATGTGAGTAATATCCGTATTTGTATGCAAACTATTAATAATTTATTATTATATTTTAATTGTACTATTTGAAATGAAATATGTTTTACCTTCTTAAGTACAAAGAAAGTAAACTAAAATCAATATTTTTAATTCTAAAATTATTTGACTCTTTATAAAACATTGTAAATTTATATTATTTTGTTTTTCTCAACTTGAATTCTATTGGTTTGTTTATTAATTGATATTGTTGATTGGTTTTTTTTTACATGAAGCCAATTTTAATCAACAAACTTATTTGTTATTTTTGCAAAATAGTAAGGATGTTCGTCTCCCAGTTCAACTTCAAAGAGCCATGGCTGCTGAGGCTGAAGCTGCACGAGAGGCTCGTGCTAAGGTATGTTGAATAATTATTTGTTTATTAAAAATAGTGTTACGTTACGAAAAACTTTATAAAAGTACGATAAAAATAAAAAACAAAAGATACATTGTAATCAATCTTAGAATCCTTTAGAAAGATTATTAAATCGCATTTTTTAATTGTAATAATGTAATTAATTTGTCTAAACATGAAATTATTTTATTTAATCGAAATATTATCTTTAAATTCAAATCAAATCTATTAAAATATAATTTAATAAATAAATAGATAAATTTATTTGTAAAGATACTAAAATTGATAAAATCAATCAAATTAATCCTACAATTTAAGGATAAACATCATTCAAATCAAATAAAACTAAAAATAATAATAATATATAACAATAATAATATATAACAATAATAATATATAACAATAATAATATGTAACAATAATTATAAATACATTTAATCTAATAATGTAATTAATTTTAGGTAATCGCTGCTGAGGGAGAACAAAAAGCGAGCAGAGCTCTTCGAGAAGCATCAGAAGTTATTGGAGATTCGCCTGCAGCACTTCAGCTTCGTTATCTTCAGGTAGAAACGCACTTTTAACTCTTTCAGTCTGATTTCAAAAAACTTATACATTAATCTGAAAATTAATTTTATATACATTTTTTAAATGACTAATTCTATTTCAAATTGCAGACATTGAATACAATCTCAGCGGAAAAGAATTCTACCATCGTTTTCCCGTTGCCGATTGATATGATAACGTACTTTATGAAAGCTAAAGAAGCGATGTCAGCGTAAATTGGACTGCTTTTAAAGGGGTGAGAAAACTCACACAGAAAATTTGAAACAAACATCTGTACCAAAAGAAAACTACCAAAGCCTGGAGAATAATTTCGTATTAAAAAAAAGTCTATAGATTCAGAGAAAAATCAATTAATTACAAACAAAAATCAATTAATTACAAACAAAAATTAAACTAAGATCAACTGCGTACTGAATTTGAAACAAATTTGCGTTGCGAATACCCGTTAAAATATTTATACTAATGAGCAAAGACTTTCTATCAATAGAATCTACTTCATTCGTCCAATTCATTGTAGCTTTTGCAATGAAAGCGATTTATTAGACGAGTATCCTCAACAATTTGCCGAATAAACAACCAATAAAACGCAAGGCCTCCTTCCAACCAAAGAGGCAAAATAGATTAATTTGCAAATAATTTTAGACGTACGTCAAAAAGATATTGGAAAAAGTTATTCTTGTCTCATGAGATGAGACAAGTAAATTATAAAATAATGAAGTAATAACATTTTTAAAGAAGAATTTTGAAAAATTCTGAAAAGTTAAAAATCTTAAAAGCCGAAAGAAACAAAATTTCTATCTAGTTTTGTGTTTAAGTTCCATGAAATTTATTATTTTCACTTGGATTAAAATAGTTTGTCCAACTGCGAGTTTTAACGAAACAATCTAATCATCGAAGATCGTTCATTGACATTTTAATATTCTCAAAGATCACAGAAAATGTTCGAGACCCAGAAGGGCTTCTAAAATATGTATTAAATGTGATGTATAATCTCTAAGTAAAATTTATTATAATTCAATGAAAGCCATAAATATTCATCTTGTTGAAACTTGATCAAAGATTACATTTATACGTGTTAATATAAATTTATAGGTGTTATAATATAAATTTATATACAATAATATAAATTTGTACGTATTAATACAAACTGGCGCATTAATTTCAATTTGTATGCATTAATACAAATTTGTTAATATTAAAACAAATTTGTACAAATTAATACAAATTTGTTAATATTAAAACGATTAAAACAAATTTTTACATATTAATACAAATTTGTTAATATTAAAACGATTAAAACAAATTTGTACATATTAATACAAATTTGTACATATTAATACAAATTTGTACATATTATTACAAATTCGTACATATTATTAAAAATTCGTACATATTAATACAAATTTGTATATATTATTACAGATTCGTACATATTAAAATATACAAATTTATACGTATTTATATAAATTTATACATAATATAAATTTGTACTTATATTGATATAAACTTGTACGTAAAATATAAATTTTTACGTATTAATATAAAAACGTGTTGAGATCAGGCGTGTATTTCAAAGTCTGTATATTGATTAATAAGTGTTGGCTTTTATAAACTTTAGCTAGTGGAATAGTGAGATTTGGAAAGAAAAGAAAATCTTTAATTCACAAAAAATTGTTTATTGATCACAAAAGAGTGAATTCGCAAAATAATTTAATACTACATTATTTCAATTGAAACTATTGATTTGATATTGATGATTCAGTTGAAACTATATTGTTCAATCAAAACTTATTAATTCCTATTCATTTAACACTGTCAATTGCATTGAAACTATTGAATTTATAAATTAATTTATTTTTTGAAATTATCGAAATGTTAAATATGAAATATTACTAAATCAAATATTATATATAAACAATTTACATCTATTTATTTATATTTACTATTCTACCAAAAATATCTTCAATCGCCTATTAAAAAATACAATTTAAACAGAATAAAATACAATTTTTCAGAAATTATGTAATTAAAAGTACAAGAAATAGGAATGAATATGTAATATAATTTTTTTACCTAGTGCACTTAAAAAATCTTTGTGATTATAATTTTAAAAAGGTTTTGAATTCTTCACTCAGAATTTACTTTTTTTGTTTCTAATTTATGTATAAATATGTAAGTTTATTTTTGTACAACTCTAGAGAATTTTCGTATAAATTATATTTATATTTTAATAATAATTATAATTTCTCATAACGGAGTCTAATAACAATGTAATGATTGTATATATTTTAGCTATGTACTGAACAGTTAAAAGTTTCGTTAGCTAGAGAAAAAAATGAATTTTGAAAACATTTGTACTCTTTTTACTGGGTTGCAAAAAATCGAGTCAGCTGCCTCTTTCCCATGCATTTTGTAATTCAATGCTCAATAATGAAAGTTTTGACAGTTGTCTATAACAGACTCGATTCCCCGGACCAAACAACTTTGTAAATACTTTAAAAAATAGATGCGAATTACCAACAACTTTTCAACTCTTAAATATGGAGAGTTAAAAGTCTGAAAAGGAATTTCGCATTTAGTCTATTTAATAATTTTGTTAATAAAAAAAAAAGAAACTGTAAAATGGTTTTTTTAACCACATTATTGTGAATTCTGTACGATGATCTTAAATCATGTATTTTCCTACTTCAGTTGTGTGTATATTAAAAAATAAAAACTTTTAGACGTACTTTAAAAAGACTGTTATTTTATTGACCATTCATTAATATATAAATAATACTTTACACGTTTCCATGGCCTAGGAATGTTTAATATTACACATGCTGCCAATAATTTCTCCTGTGAATTAAGTTTTAAAAATAGGAAGAAAATTATTAATTTTACTTCAAACTTTGTGCTAGTTATCCCTCGTTTCCGGCTCATCGTCATAGGCTGCCATAATTTTCTCCATAATTTCCCAAAGTTTGTCTCTTGTCAAATCCTTACAAAATACCTGAGGGTGGAAAATTCGCATTAAAATCATGAAATTTGCATCAATTCAACTGCCAAATAAATAAAAAATCATTTCGTACATTGAACCAAGGTTGTTGATCGCATTCGTCCATTAAGGGTACGACGACGCCATAAATTTGTAAGGAAAGATTGATGCAAGAAATTGCGATCAGATTTGGAGGATAATCAAGAACAGCCGGTGAATGATGAAAGTCTTGCAACAATGCCATACTAGTTTTAGCTACGGGATATTTGGACCATTCTTCCTCTCCAAACCAAGCTTGAAGTGATCTTAAATAATGCAGCAAGTACTAAAACAGAAATTATCATCTCTAGTTACAAAATTTATAACTTTTTAGCAGCAGGTTCTGTTTAGAAGAAAACTTTCTCTGAGTTTACTTACTCTGTGCGGATGTTCAGGAGTAACTTGGAACTTCAACATTCGCATAATTAGAAGTTCAGCTTGAACAATAGCATCTCGCATACTCCAATATTGATCTCCTAGTTCCAAAGGCTGTGAAGCTCTATGTAGAGTATTATTCGCCACATTCATTACGTCACGAATTTTTAATGCATCATCTTTTACCTTGCCTGCTAGGTACAAACACGTTGATGCAATTAACTGAAACAAATATTCTCTCGTTAGTGAAAAAGAAAATTAATAAAAATAAATTTAGCGTCAACTATCAACACAAAATTTGAATTTTAAATACGTCAACAAAGCTTTCTTTATGGCTAATAAAATATACTCACATAATTATCATAACCGTTAGAAGTAGCTTCTCTCATAAACCTATGATACAAAATTGCAGCCGTCGCAATTGTTAAAGGATGAGCTTCTAATTTATATCCTGCAAAAAGATTTTAACAAATCGTAAGCTAAATGATCTGTATACTTAATGTTAAAAATACAATAAAACTATTTTATACATAATATAATCGCGAACAAAATTAATTTTTCCATCAAAAAATAAATAAATTTGAAAACAAATCACGAAACCATGGGACGCAAAGCACAATCGAACAAAAAAGTTGAATTTTACCAGAAAAATGTAAATTACACGTTAATAATACAAAAAGTGTTTAAGAAACAAGAAAATATGAGAACTATACACGTAGAAATACAAATACACGAAAAATCATAAATTATTCAATTCCCTAGGTGACATAACCTATACAATAGTAAAAAAATCAATACTAACCGCACTCGAAAATAAATCTGGAAACTGTAAAAGTATCATTGGCACCGCTGTATTCGATGGTGATACTCTTTTGTAAGGAATTTCTTTTTTCCCTTTGCATGGCAAGAACGTCAATAACATCCTTCATTTTCGAACTACAATATATATTGTTGTAAGAGGTTAAGAATGAGAACGTCAAGTATAAATTAATGAAGAGAACGGAATTCGTGATAAGGAAAATCACTTCAGTTCAATGAAACACAACAAAATTGCACGTAAAGTGTCCTAAAACAAACTAAGCTGTTTTGTGATATTTAGAACGCTAAACATAGTTTTTGGTAAAAAAAAAAGAAAATAAATGCAACATGCGGCACAACACCAAACATGAAATACAAATTAAAATTGTTTCGTGTACGTGTAAGAACTACCTTAAGGTTTCGGCACTGTTTGGTTCTGAAGGGTTCATTTCGGTATTGAAAAACGCTTAAATATCGGAATAAACTTTTGCTTAATGTTTTAGTACATTATTATATAATTAACAAAAAAAATGTGTTTTTTAAAAAGCCGTCAAAACAAGTTTTTTCATTAAAATCAACACCGGGTCACAGACGATAACAAATACATGTAAATAAATTGAATCAAGCGCCATCTATTTACACATGCGCAATAGAAAATCAATTATATTTGTTTATAAATAGAAGATAGACATTTACTTACATCATCAATAACAAATATTATAATTTTAATTTACATTTTTACACCAATATGTCACTTTATACACAAAATTTTTACTAAAATTGCTTTTTCTGTGATTTACATTTGAATTTCCCGGACATTCTTGTTTAATGACAACTACTGCGCATGTGCCGGAAATTTGGCAACACTGCGGTTTTTTGTGATGCGCATTGCGGGTTGAACTTCCGCGTGGTGTTTAACAATTTATTTTTTATAAAAGGGGCTAGAAAAGTATAAAAATTTGTGAAATTCAGTACAATGTTAGTACTTTTTGAAACCCCTGCGGGGTATGCAATTTTTAAGGTAAGAAATTTGTGAATTTTTTAATGTAATCAGAAACTAACCTCAAAATATTTCGACACGTGGTCATTAAAAGAATAAACTAAATACAATAAATTTATTGTTATTTTGCTACAATTGTTTCAATTTTGTTTCAAGAATTGTATTCGTTTAAACAAACATATCATTTTTCAGTTGCTGGACGAAAACAAACTAGCCAAAACAGATAACCTATACCATGATTTTGAATCACCTGAAACTGCAAGCAGAGTGTAAGTTTCCTTTCTTTCATCTTTTCTGACTTAAATTTACGTCTTTGGTAGTTTCTGATAAATTTTAAACAAACCCTGAATGTTTTTAAATGTATTAAGTAAGAAGTTGAAGTTTTGGTACAAAAGAAACCGGAATTTTCGGAGCATTGGATCACTGTGTTTTTGTTGTAAAAATTGATTGTCAAATCATTTTGTTATTACAGTTTTATACCTTGTTATTTATGATTATTGACTTTTCTCGATAATATTGCCTTTTTTGAGTGCTATTTTAATTATATAAATATTTTAATTATATAAATATTTTAATTATATAAATTAGTTTATTAACACAAATTATTTTTTGAAATGTTTAGTGTCAAATTGAAGCACTTTGAGAAGTTTGCTGACACAACGGAAGCTTTGGCAGCTACGACTGCAGCAGTTGAGGGAAAATTGAGTAAATCTTTGAAGAAACTTCTGAAAAAACATTGCTCTGAAGTTCAAGAACAACTTGCAGTTGCCGACGCAAAGCTGGGAAATGCAATTAAAGACAAATTAAGTTTATCATGCGTCAGCAATACAAACGTTCAAGAATTAATGCGGTGCATTAGAAGTCAGATGGACAGTCTCTTGGCCGGTTTTCCCAAGAAGGAAATGACTGCAATGGCACTTGGTTTGGCTCACAGTCTTTCTAGGTACAAACTGAAGTTTTCGCCAGACAAAATTGACACCATGATAATTCAGGCTGTCTGTCTCCTTGATGATCTTGACAAAGAATTGAATAATTACGTGATGCGCTGCCGAGAATGGTACGGTTGGCATTTTCCCGAACTCGGAAAACTCATCACTGACAATGTTGCCTTCGTGAAATCCGTCAAAATCTTTGGCACACGAGAAAATGTCGCTTCCAGTGATTTGTCAGATATTTTGCCAGAAGAGGTCGAGGAGAAAGTGAAAGAAGCTGCTGAAATTTCTATGGGTACGGAAATCTCTCAAGATGATATAATAAACATTCAACATTTGTGTGATCAAGTTATAGAAGTCTCACAATATAGATCACAGTTGTATGATTATCTAAAAGCAAGAATGATGGCCATGGCGCCAAATTTGACAGTTCTTGTTGGAGATTTAGTTGGAGCGAGATTAATTTCTCACGCAGGATCGCTTGTTAATCTTGCAAAACATCCTGCCTCGACTGTTCAGATTCTGGGAGCTGAGAAGGCACTTTTTAGAGCTTTAAAAACCAAGAAGGATACTCCTAAATATGGATTAATTTATCATTCACAACTAATTGGTGCAAGCTCAACGAAAAATAAGGGAAAGATGTCGAGGATGTTGGCTGCCAAGGCTTCATTGGCAATTAGGGTAGATGCTCTTGGTGAAGATGTGACTTTTGATTTCGGAGCGGAGCACAAAGCTAAACTTGAAGCTAAACTGAGGATTTTAGAAGAAGGAAATTTAAGAAGATTAAGCGGCACGGGTAAAGCTAAAGCAAAATTCGAGAAATACCAGACGAAGAGTGAAATTGTTCAATATCCTGCTGCTGCTGATTCTACTTTGACGGTAAAGAGACGACACTCGGAAGCTGATGATAAAAAGCCGTTGATTGAGGAATTGAAGTCTGAAGAGGTGCCGAAAAAAAAGAAAAAGAAGAATGATGATGAGGAGGATGATGATGTTGAAGAAGCAGCGGACGAACAAGAGCCAGTCACACCCAAAAAGAAAAAGAAGAAAATGAAAAAAGAACAAGAAGAAGCTGCTGATGTTTCGATAAAAGAAGAAGAACCGGAAGAAGGAACTTCAGGTTCGTAAAATTCTCTTAGTTTCCATTTTTTATTTATTATTCTTAAGAATAAAACAATAAAGATTGAAAACAATAAAAATTAATTTTTATTGTTAAATATTGTTTTGCATTCATATAGTATTTATTTTTATAATTTTATTACTAATAACACATTCTGTTCCTAACCAGGGTTTCTACAATTTTCTCTTCACAAAAATCCATGAGTTTTCCATGATTTCCATGAGAAAGATAGAAAAATTTCCATGATGTCTTTTAATATATTTTTTCATTAAAATTAAATGAAATTGTCAAAATTTTGTAAGAATTTAAATTATTATTATATTATAATGCTTTTAAAATATTTAAAAAATCTAATAATTTAAATCGTAATATTATAATACTGTTTAAATTCTTTAAAGAATCTGATATTTTAAAATCTGTTTATAATTTATTTAATACTTAAAATGCTAATATTTTTAATTAGTTTGCAATATCTTAAAGTTTTTAATGATTATTAAAGTTTGAATATTTTGAAGTATTTTAAGTATATTTGAATATTTTGAAGTTATTTTAAAATATTTTGAAGTATTATGAAGTAGTCTGAAGTATTTTGAAGTAGTCTGAAGTATTTTGAAATATTTCAAAGATATTTTAAGTATTATTGAATAATTTGGAGTATTTTGAAGTAGTTTGAAGTATTTTAAAGTAGTTTTAAGAATTTTGAAATATTTTAAAGAAATTTTAAATATTTTTAAATATTTTGAAGTATTTGG
>WNHD01000206.1:0-50257 GCA_011057455.1 Ganaspis sp. Gsp50 | reverse complement strand
ATTTATTTTATTATTTATTTTATTATTTATTTTATTATTTATTTTATTATTTATTTTATTATTTATTTTATTATTTATTTTATTATTTATTTATTATTTATTTTACTTCGCTGTACTATTGAATGTGTAATATTCCTCGATATCAAACTACTAAAAAGTACAATCGGTTTTAATTTCACAATCCTTACAAGTTATCCAGTAAAAACGATTCCTTAAGTAACCAATTAACACACCGGTTACAATGATGAGTTTTTTCAACTTTAATGACTTTTCCTGATTGTAAAAAAATACTCGCAATCCAGCAAAAAAAACTGAGATAGAAAAAATGTTAACAAAATTGTTAAAAACATTGTAAAGAAAATGATTAAAAATAAAAAAAATTGTTAAAAAAATGGTTTAAAAAATTGTAAAAAGAATTGTTTAAAAAATGGTTTAAGAAATGGTTTAAAAAATTGTTAAAAAATTGTTTAAAAATGGTTTAAATTTTTTTTTAAAGATGGTTAAAAAATTGTTAAAAAATGGTTTAAAAAAATTGTTAAAAAATGGTTTAAAAATTGTTAAAAAAATGGTTTAAAAAATTGTTATTAAAAACTAAAATTGAAAATTGAAAAAGTGAAGCAATGTGAAAGAGGAAAAATTACCACGAGTAAATTTTCGGATGTTCCATTCCTTGATGCTGTACCTAATATTCCGAAAGGATAAATTGACTTCCGGCCTCTTTGGGAACGAGTGCTTTTCCTGCATAAAATAATTATTGTTTCCAGGCACGCAGGTATCATTCACGTCACTTTGACTAGTATTATCCACCTGGCAACAGCTCAGAGAAGAACGAGATGGCGAGCAATGATTTGAATGATTCGACGTCATTGTGATGATGAAAAAAATTTAATTTCACTAAATCACCAACGGCTCACTTTCGAATCTCCAGTTTTTAAAATTTGCCCTCACTCGCAAAGATTCATGACTGTCTTGAAAATCTTCTGACTTGAGAGTTTTTCTTATCAAGCCGGCATCTTGTCCAGGTTCACTTCTGAAATCACAAGAGAGAAAGTCGTTAAACATTTCTGAATTCTTTAACCTCTCGCAAAATTATGACAGTTTTTGCAAACTTTGCAAAAAAATTGCAAAATTTTTTTTGCAAGAAAAGAAATTGTCAAAATTGTGATAAGGTGAAAATGTAGTTTTTTATCGCTTCGGAGCAAAAAAAATGGTTGGTACCTTTAGTGTATAATTAAAAAGAAATTAAAAATAAACTATTAAATAAATTAAAATCTAATTATTAAAATTTAATTTAATTTAAATTTAAATTAAAATTTAATTTTCATTTACCATTAATGTAATTTTTAATGTTTTGAGTATAAAAGATATGATTTTAAAAATTTTAGAACAGAATTTTAACAATTTTAATCTAAAAGCTAAATTTTGAAATTTGTTTTGAAAATTAATTTTGAAAATGTAGTTTTGAAAATGTAGTTTCGAATATTAGTTTTGAAAATTTTAATTTAAAAGCTGTTAATTGAAATACAGAAAATTGTTTATAATGATAGACTAAGTGAATATTTATTCAATTTCAGTCACGTTCGAGGTATAAAGTTGCTTCCTAGATTTATGAAAAAAAGACTAAAATTCTAAAGCAAGTTTCAAGATTAAATCTCCGATCTCTATGTCGAATTTTCTAACTCCTAAACCTAAATTCTTGTGCTTCTTTCGTTTTATTGCGAATTTCTACAGAAATAATAAAATTTCCACGATTGCTTGTTTTTAATAGTTTTTAAATTTCTATCCTTGTTTATTAACAATAACAATTAACAATAAAAAATTAACAATAAAAATTAACAATAAAAATTAACAATAAAAATTAACAATAAAATGTTCAATTAAAATAACAAAATTTATTAAACAATACATTTTCAGTTAAAAATAACTATGAATAAAACTTGGTGATTGTTTCATTGCAGGAAGCGTTTTAAACGTTTAAATAATTTATTAATAATTATATATTTATTATTATTAACGTTTATGTAATGTTAAATAATTTTTTGCATCTACCGTATTTTATAACTCGCTCTAAGAAAGCAAAAATTATAAAAAAAATTATGTAACAAGTTTTGATTAAATAAAAATAATCTTTATTTTAAAATTATTTATATTTTTATATTACATTTTTATATAAATATTTTTATATAGTATTTTTATGTTATATTTTTTATTATATTTTTTATTATATTTTTTGCTTCCTTATAGAGGAAGCATTCTAATCGTGACAATTTTTATTATATTTTTATATAGTTTATTTACATGTAACAATTTAATTATATACAATAATCAACAGCTTGTGCAAAAGCGTTTTAATTAATTAAAAGCACATAAAATATCTAAAGTATTTTCTATCAGATAATTAGTACACTAATAATTTAACTCTTAATGACTTAATTAATATGATTAAAGAAATTTCACACCCAAGAAAATTGCTGATTTTCAACAAAAAGAACGACAAATACTGGTTCTATCGTTGAAAGTCAAAAGTTAATTAATTTCACTGTCAACAAAAGACGATCAATCATTATAAATTGGAATTAAAGTTAATAAATAAAAACTTGTAAAGATAAAAACAACGGCAGACAATGTGCTTGTTTAATGTTTAATGAGCAAACTGCAACGACCGATAAATCCCTACGGATTTTTTTCTCAACTAAAGAAAAATATCAACAATGGCAAAAAACTGGAATATCGAAAAAATACGAGTTGTTTGACATTTGTATTTGCCAGTACCATAAAATATAAATCTCGAAAGGAGCATTGTGCATGATTAATTGTACTTTGGAAAGAAGCTGGAATTAATTGTTCCCAGTGTTTTTAACGCATTCAAAAAGATGTATGTAAATGTCTGATGGAAAAAGCATGAAGGTTACATGCAAAAAGAAGAAGAACAAAAATGATTGATAATGGAGTTCTTCATCCACAAGTATGTCAAAGTCCAAGTTCGCGGAGTTATCACCAACATTCAAGTCAAGGGCCGCAGACTGAAATCGTAATCAGTCGATTTCTGGACAATGATGTATTTTGAAAACTATTTAGCAGCAATCAGCACAAAAAAAGAAAAAATGATTAACGCTTTGAGGAAGCTTCTGGAAATTGAGGAAACTTTTATTTCTGTTACTTTTTAATCATCCACAAAAACTTTCTTTCAAAAACACAACTGTTTTTGAAAAAGAAACAATTTTCTTTGCAACACGAAAAACTTTTCTTTGAAAAAGGAAAAATTTTCTTTGTAACACAAACAACTTTTTTTTAAAAAAACGTTGTTTTTTTGAAAAACGTGTTGTTTGCAACACGAAAAACTTTCCTTGCAAAACAAAAATTGTCTTTTCAAATCCAAAAGTTCTCTTTGCAAAATGAAACCAATTGAAAGCTAAACATAAAAATACCAATTGCAAATAAAATATAAAATGGTCCTTTGTAATTCAAAATTAAAATCGGTCCAATAGGAAAAGTGTTTTTTTTTTTAATAAAATGTTGGATTAATTTAAAATTTGAGAAAATTACGGAAAAGACTATTTAAAAGAATAAGTCATTGATGATTGTTGTTGAGGAAAAAGTGTGACAATAATCTTAAATTCTAATTGATATTTATGCCTAATAAAATACGAGGACAAGATCGAGGTAAAATTTTTACATTGACCGCATTAGCGAAACTCTCGATTTCGCCTGGTAGCATGATTCTCACATTATTCTTATGCTATTTTGATAATTGTGACAAAATCAATGCCACGAACTGCGAATGTTGTCATACAACTCTACTATCATACCGTTATGCATTTTTTTCGTATCTTGATACGGAACTATTAATTTCCATTATGCAAGTAAAAAAATTATAATATCCATGACTAAACGAAATTTTAATTCTTTCGTGAGATTTTCAGAATTTTTTCTATTTTTTTTTATTTTTTAAAAATAAAGCTACCAAATAGTCTGAAACTTGACCAAAAATTTTGAAAATAATTTTTGTAAAGCTCCGATTAATTGATTGATGCAAAATTATTTTTTTTTTTTGTTATATATTTTTTTTGTTTTTTGATAGATACAAGCATATTTAAATAAAAAAATATTATTAAGATTACTCTTTTTTAACATTAGTTTATTGTGGAAAAGTTGTACAAAAAAAGAGTTAAAAAAGTGCATCGTGAGCTCTACAAGTTCTAAGTAAATTATCCACTTGACAACTTATCAGTTTTTAAAAAGATATTGTTCGAGATAACATAGAAATTAGACAAAAAATAGAAACTATCGAATTTACACAGGGCATGGTTTGTTGAAAAAACTTAAATTTAAAGTGTTTGTTCAAGATCTGATTAAAGTAATTCATTTTTAAACGGAAAAATTAATTCAAAGTCAATTAATTATTGAGTTAATCAAATTTAATTAATTATTGAGTTAATCAAATTCAATTATTCAAGAAATTCAATTCAATTAATTCAAAAGATTCAAAAAAGAAAAATTGAACTTATTTAAACAATAACATTTTCACTTTTAAAATGTTTGAACCTTGAAAGTTAGAGTTCAAAAGAATAATTTTTATTCTTTGTAATGTAAATAGAAAAAAAGATTTTTACTTGTTTCATGAATATTCTGTAGTTTGTATTTTGTCACACTGAATGTATTTGAATTGAAAATGACTCAAAACTAAGGTCGCTTCAGTTTCAAAAATATTTAAATGTTTTCTAACGAATATGTTACACATTCTTCAAGATTCTTTGAAATATTTAACATTTTGTGACTTTGAATTTAAATTAAATCTACCAATTCGAATACGTTTTACTTATTTTTGAAACTATTTATAGATTATTAATTTAAATTGATAAAAACTTGAAAGAAGAACATTTAATCGAAAACGTGTTTATTATAAAACATTTATTTATTAGAACAAATTTTTTTATTAGAAAAAATGTAGTTATCAGAACAGATTTGTTTATTAGAGAAAAATATAGTTATCGGAACAAATTTATTTATTAGAAAAAATATATTTATTACAAAAAGTTTACTTATTTGAAAAAAAATTATTTATTGCAAAAAGTTTACTTATTTGAAAAACAATTATTTATTACAAAAAGTTTATTTATTAGTAAAAAAAAATAACAAAGACAAACTAATTAAATATTCGTTTACAATAATTGAGTTATCAGAAACAGTTTTCAGGGACAAATATTTTATAGCTGACTTGTTTAAATCGCAACGTTTTTATCGGCGAAAAGCGAACCTAGTTTTACGAATAAAAAAAAAATTTTCAATCATTTTTAATAAGCTAATTAACATCACTATCTAAAAATTAACAAATATTAAAATATTTGTCTATAGTAGATAAAAAGTCACGTAAGTATTATTTTACACTTAAAAAAATGTAATAAAAGAAAAATAAATAGAAAATAAAAAAAATAAAGAAAAGATGGAAGAAACAATGCAATTTAAAGTTATTGGTCTTTTTGAATAAAAAAGTACTAATTACAGGTTGTAAAAATTTGAAAATTTAAAAAAATAAAGTGAAAGAAATTGCAATACCTAAGTTGTCAGATGGCGGTTTATTTCCGAGATTTTTTTTTTAAAAGAACACTGTCAGTAAGAAAACAAAACTTGATTAAATTGAAGATTACAACCGAAATCCACGGCGACTGAATTAACTTTGATCACAACACGTAGTGGAATAAAGCCGGTCTCCTAAAACGCTACGGCACGTTTGCATTACTGACGAGTAGTTGCCATCGTTCAAGCTTTTCTACAAGACTTCTTTGTGAAGGGGTTAGTACGCAGGTTCGTAGCGCATCTGATATCGAAATTAAAATCATCATCTGTATAACAATCCAACAATCAGCATCCATCATCAATTAACATTTATAAAATATGACTAATCAGAGTCATCTGCCAAGATTCTAGAACTGATGCCATTTCTTCTATTTTATCTTCTCAATTTAGGGGTGCTTTCGACTCATATTGTCAGACACTCCAGAATATTTCATTTCAATAAAATGTTCCGTGTTCAATTATAAAAATGGAATAAATTTCAAATTCAATTCAATTATGGATTCCAAATTCAATTATGAACTTCAAATTCAATTATGAAGTTCAAATTCAATTATGAACTTCATATTCAATGAACTTCATATTCAATTATGAACTTCAAATTCAATTCAATTATGAATTTCAATTTATTAATTGAACGCAACATGAGACCGTTTTGCAGATTTTCAATTTTGTTTTCAATTTGTTAAATATTTGATTAGAAGTGAATTTAAAGCTTCGATATTTTAAGTTCCTTAGCTTCAATATTTTATCTTAAAAATACTCTCTCATTGAGAATGTAAAAAATTGTTAATATTTTTAAACCTCGGGAGGCAAATGAAATTGTATGATATTAGTATCTTGAATTACTTCGAAGATTTTAAACGAAGAAAAAGAATCATGACGTGTATCTTGAATTATTTTTTGATTTTATAAGCACCTGATTTCTTGATATGTCCTCTTCTTTTTTTCCCCAATTGGATGACGATGATTTGATCAAATTTTCTTTGGCATCGTACCTAGAAAAAAGAAAAAAAGTTATTTTTCTAATATTTAAAATTTCACTTATTTTACAAAATGACAACTAACTACTTATTCTAACAAAACTAATTTTTTAGAAATTTTTATTTACACTCTAAAATCTCAACTATTAAAAGTTATGGTTTTATTTAATTATTTATTATCTTATTATTATTATTATTTTTCTTATTATTATTATTTTTTTTATTATTATTATTTTTCTTATTATTATTATTTTTCTTATTATTATTTTTTTTATTTTTCTTATTTTTCTTATTATTATTATTTTTTTTTATTATTTTTCTTATTATTATTATTACTCAGGCCTGTTATTACTGTGTAAAAAAACAGGGAAATGCAGATGAGGGAAACTTAATGAGGAAGTAAAAAAAAACCTGACTGAAGAGTTGAAAATTAAGAGAAAGATACAATAAACAATTTTATGAATTACTTTCACAATTACTGAAGATGTTTGTACAAATTAAAAAATTCCATCAAAGTTCAATGTCTTGGTCTTAACAGTAAATGATAAAACAATCATTCGAAAAAAGAAGATATCAGAAATATTTTTTCCTGTAAATATTTGGCATTATTTTTAAATTTATTGACTTTCAGTTCACAATCTAAAAGACGATCTACAATGTGTAAAATCACATTGTCTCGATTTCACGTTAAAATAACAATAACTTTGATGAATAACTTATCGAAATGATACAAACACCAGAACAGGAAGCATGCCTTTTTAAAAATGAGTTTAGAAAAAAATGTGCATTCATACAGATCGAATTTAAATTATTACGGAGATTACTAAAATCTACTAAATTAAAAAAATGAAAATAAATGAAAAAATAACCACTGGGTTTGACCGCTGGGATCACTTTTTGAAAGAAATTTGAAAGAAAAACGATTTGAAAGAAAGACAGACAGAAAAACAAAACAAAAAAGATGAAACTAGAAGAAAGCTAGAATAAAAATTAAAAATTGAAAGAAATTTTTGACAATAAGAGGAACTACGTAGATATTCTTTCTTTTAAATTTGAGCACTTGTTTCGAAATTAGCAAAAAGATAATAGACGTCAGAGATTCGTCCAAATGGAGGCAAATTTTAAAAGTTGATTATTGAAGAGAAACGAAGAAAGAGAAAGTGTGTTATTTGCAAGAAACGAATACTCTGGGGCACGCTTTCTTTCAAGATCATTGAACTGCTAAACTTATCCTTATGAATGACTCAACGGGTTCGTTAGTATCTATGAATCCATATAATGTTTATTTCACAATATTCAGTTTTTGTTTACTCTGTAAAAAATCACTTTCTCTTTGGCAGATTTTGAACACTCAATTCAAATTTAAAAAAACAATCAATTTAAAATCAAATCAAATCCTCAAGATCATGAAAGATCTTCATTTCTGAAGACTTTGGTCATATCAAATAAAATAACTAAATAAATTTCTGAAGATTCTTCTAATGTCCAATACAACAAAAACATCAAAAGAATCATAAAATGTAAATATTTGAAATTCTGCTTTAGAGCAATGCTCCATAAATCTCGCTTACGAGATTTTAAAGTTTAAGTTCTTAAACTTCTCGAGTAAAATCTGATATGAGTGCAATTCCTTTTTTTTGGAATGCCAGTTGAAAATTTAAAGCAGGACGGAATCTTTTTCTCATTTTTATGCGAATTTCCTAAATGTGTGTCTTCCAAGAAAAAATATAATGTGAACATCTATGTGTCACGTTCAATTACAAATAAGAAAGAAAAAATTGTTGGAAAACGTGCCATGAGTAACTCGAGGTCAAAGATTTTTTCTCAGATTTGACATTAGACGCCACTGGATTGTTAATTTCTGAAAAAATAAAAAGTATACGTTTATGAGTACTTAGTATATAAAACAACACATTTCATTTGCAATTTATCTGAATGAAGCGAATTCAGCATTAAAGAATTTAAATTGTGCTTCGCAAATCAATCTTACAAGCGCAAGATTAATAGTAAACAAAAAAAAATCATTAACCCTTAGTGTTATGCAATAATGACTCGAGATGAAATATTCATCAGAATGTGATTCAATGTCCAAATAAATTTCAATTCAGTATAATCAAAATGACAAACAAAAAAGGAAAAGTAATCAAGTGTCACTAAAACAATATCAAACATTTCGTATATTATTTTTTTTACTTTTCAAAAGCTTTTCGAGTTTCCTTTCTGAAAAAATTTCGAGTTTCTTTTCGAGTGAAAAACAAAGAAAGAACTTTGAAGGATTTTCAGCACAGAAAAAAGAATTGATAAAAGAAACAAAATATTACTGGTTTATGAAATATTTAAAAATCGAATCATTAAGAATTTTAATATCTCAATTTTTGATAAATTAAATATTGTAAAAAAATTTGTTGAAAAATCTTTGTTGAGAAATCTTTGTTGAAAAATATTTGTTGAGAAAACTTTGTTGAAAAATCTTTGTCGAAAAATCTTTGTTGAAAAATATTTGTTGAGAAAACTTTGTTGAAAAATCTTTATTGAAAAATCTTTGTTAAAAAAAGTTTGTTTAAAAAAAGGTATAGTGGACTTTACGTAGTTTTTAAATCTTTTTTTAGTTTTTCACTTTCGTTGATAAACAAGAGATTAATTTTTGCAGAAAGCTTCGGAAGGAAAAATATTTATTAAATATTTACTGTTAAACATTTCTGCGTTTCTTAACCGGGGCGTTTAACCTTATGACCGTATATGTATTTCCCTGTCATACATCATCTTGCTTTTTTCTGAATAAAACGTACTCTTCGTATAAACATCTTTAAGAATCTTTTTTCTCATGAAAGATATTTGCAAAGTGACCATAAAAAATATTGTTCTCTCGTTAATTGGCATACATTAAATCGTTCAAAGCAAAACCATTTATAATGATACACTATACTTTCATTATATTATTTTTGATATTTATATTTGAAACGAAAATTACTTTAGACGGATAAAAAACTAATTAAAGAAAATATACATTCAAAGAATTAGAATTTTATTTACTATGTGAACAAATAAATACAAAAGCAAATAAAATAAATAAATACAATAAAATACAATAAAATAAAATACAATACAAGAAAATACAAGAAAATACAATAAAATACAAGAAAATACAATAAAATACAATAAAATACAATAAAATACAATAAAATACAATAAAAAACAAGAAAATACAATAAAATTTAATAAAATTAATACAAATCAATTACAACTTTATGTTTTTTTGAAAATGCCTGTACTTTTTATTCGAGAAAAAGAAGAATTTTTAAGAAATATGAGAAATATTTTAAGAAAAACGTAAATTTCAAAGCAGTGTCAAAAATGAAAATTGCAATTACACAATTAGAAATTTGCGAATTGGATAGAAACTACGTTTCTATTATTTTTAGAAACTACGTTTCTATTATTATTAGAAACTACGTTTCTATTATTAAAAACTACGTTTCTATTATTAGAAACTACGTTTCTATTCAATTAATTCAATTATAATTGAACGTTGAATTTCAACGCTTGTTAACTACTGGATAATTATTAGTTTTATCAATTATTTATAATCACTTTAAGGTTTTCCGTTTTCTCTGGACTACTCTCAAACAATATTTTTAGATCAGATTATAAGATTACGTGATCGACCTTCAAGTATATTACATATTACGTTCCTCTCCTTAAATACAATAAACTACAATTCTAAGATATTTTCATATCAACATTAAAACAATAAAAACACTTAATATAGATTTTTATTGATCAGGAAACCATAAGCCAGTCCTTGGTTTTATTTCACAAAAAAATATATTTCACAATACATTTAGTACCATAAAATTAAAAAAAAATCTCTATTAAAAAGCTCACAAGTAATACACAAGTATAAAAAAATGCTTTAAATAAAAAGGTTTTATTGAAATTGTTAATGTATGATAAACTATTTTATTGAAACTTGTAATTCACGATAAACATTATTGAAATCTTTAATTTACGATAAACCGTTTGATTTGAAATGTTTCTCAGTATTGTTGACAAAATTAAGAACTAAAGCACAATCAGAAATATTAAAAAGCTTAAAAAAAGAAAGCCTAAAAAAAGAAAGCTTAAAAAATGAAAAAAGCTTGAAAAAAGAAAAAAGTTTGTAAGAAAGAAAAAAACTTGAAAAAAAGAAAAAAGATTAAAAAAAAACTTGAAAAAAAGAAAAAAGCTTAAAAAAGAAAAAAACTTGAAAAAGAAAAAAGCTTACAAAAGAAAAAAACTTGAAAAAGAAAAAAGTTTACAAAAGAAAAAAACTTGAAAAAGAAAAAAGCTTAAAAAAGATTTAAAAGGAAGCACAATGGTTCAAGATTTTTATTCGCACGCAAATAGTTTTCAACGGCAAACACATGTCATTTAAAAAATGAAATAATAAAACTAACAATGCTTCATATTTGCAAGCAAAAAGTATGTACTCTAATGATCCGTAATCAGGCGCCAATACTTTTTTTCTGAAATGAGTTTTTACATGAATGTATAGGACGTAGTTTGTAAAATCGATTCTACAGTTTTTATTTTAGACATTAAAACTAAAGTTTACGAGCAAACTGTGATAATGACATGATCAAATTACAAAAGAATGTCTGATTATAAAAAATGTCTGATTTTAAAAAAATGTCTTATAAAAAAGTGTCTGAAAAACAGTTAGGCGGGATATAATAAAGCTTAATTCGGGCTTTATTCGGAAAGTGTTTAAAGTCCCTGACGTCAAAAATGATCAAGGTTGTGCACGTCCGAATCGTAATAAATTAAATACTTATAGACGTGCACATCAGTTCACGTACTGAAATAATTAAAAATCGTTAGTGCGTCATAAGTGCTTCATAAGTAGTCTATTATATGCGCCAAGGTCAATGGCCTAGACAATTTTTATCAAAAAAGTTTGATAACAGCCTCTTTCTGAATATCTAGTGTCAATTATACGGTCCAGTGAAATTTGAAAATCTGAATGCTTTACCAGCTTCTAAAATACACCTCTCTTTTCATCCATTTCGCTAATGTTTCACATTTGTTCCTGAAACTAAAAAATAAAATAGAATAAATAATACTATTAAATAAATAATACAAATATAAATAATACAAATATAAATAATACAAGTATGAATAATACAAATATAAATAATACAAACATAAATAATACAACTAAATAAATATCAAATCTTCACATAAAATGAATAAAAACGTATATTAAAGTAAATACACTAAAGTACTAAACGTATAAAGAGAAAATTAAATAAAAAATTAATAAGAAGAAACGTGTTGAAGAAAACTATGAAAATTAAAATAATTCGAAAAATATCGTAAATTGCAAATTTTTCCTCTCATGCGACGAAGAAAAATAGATTCTAAATAAGTTATTGTTTGTGTGATTAGTTTCGAGTTTCCTTTTAATACAAAAATATTTGTGAAAAAAGCAATAGCAAAATGCGTTCATTGTTTTCTTTGAAAATCGCATACTTTATACTTTTTTTTCTGACTTGTGTGTACAATCTGACAATTAAAAATATCGCTCTCTTACATCACTTTCAATTTATAGTCTTTTTTCATTATTTTTTCCTGAAGGAATCAAAACACACAGTAAAAAGTGCATGATTTTATGTCTATTTACTTGATAATTATACAAATAAATTTGCTGATTGTTGAAAAAATTTGAAAAATTGTCAATTTCTCAAGAAAGTGGAGATGACAATATGTGATAATGAATGTTTGTAAACTATTTTTTGCCGTTGATGAACAAATTAAAAGGCGCAGGTATCAAATGGGAAATTATATTGCATGCAATAAATTACACATATTATGATTTCTGCTACTTTTTTTACGGAAAACTGACATTTTAAAAACAAGAATGCTCATTGGCTTTTAATGAAACGTGCAATTAAAGTACATATTCTGAAATAAATACTTTTCCCTGTTTAGAGATAAGTACATTTAATTTTTACTTGTACATAATTTTTTTCAGATTAAAATAGTATAAACGAGTTTGAATTTACAAATAGTTTTTATTGCCTTTTGGCTCAGAAATTAGTTCGATTTAAAAAAAAATGTTGCTTTGAAATTATAGGTGAACTGCACAAATTTGTAACGCATATTCTTGCAACATTGTGTAGATAAAATTGCTCAGCGAATATACGAAATAAGGCATCAATTACGAATTATACAATCTAATTACTTTATTGCTTACTCATTATGCCTTATTCTGATTTTCTACACTAATTTAATCTTTGACGAAAAGAAATATAGCAGAAAAAAGTAATAGTGATGTAATTTTTTTCTGAAACGGTAAAAAGAATCTGGAAGAATTCACAATTAAAATGTACATGTTTAATAATTAATATTATTTTGTTCACAGAGAATAACGTTACATTTTCAGTGCAATTTGAAATGCTATCAAACTTGTTTCCTGCATAACAGCTATATCCTGTTATTCCAAAACATAACAGTACCTATGACGCTAAAGTCTTTCTTATTCTTCTTGTATGCATATTATCAAAATGAAATTCAAAGTTATTTAAATCATGAAAAAAAATAAACAAAAACGTAAACTGAGAAATCAAACCTAAAAGGAAATTATAGAAAGACAAGAGCAAAAAATAAAAAAATCAATAATAAAAAATAAACAACAACTTATAAACAAAATGTCTTTCTATTTCTAAAAAATACATTGTTGTTTTCCTGTTACACGATAGTAAAAATCATGAATCAATTATATTTAAATGAGTTGAAAAAATTCTTTGCATAATTATGAAAATAAAAGTGAATTAACTTTTAAGTAAAAACAGTTCTCAAACTTCGCATTTTCTATTTTTTTCTAGAATAATTGCAATTTGTCTTGAAATTCAATCAGGCAATGGAAACATGTTTTGTCATTCAATTTTAAACGGCATTTGTTATAAACATAAATATAAACATAATTTTGTAAACAATATGCTAGTATATATCATATTCATTTGACAAATAACAAAATATTTTCTAATTCCTTTCCTCTTAAAAATCTGAAACTCTTCTGAAATTTGCAATAATATCTAATTACATATACATATTTTCTTAATGTTTACTAGTACAGACATTGATTATAAATTACGACTTGTATAAAAAATTGAATGACAAAAACAATTACAAGAAATAAACAAAATCTAACAATTGCAAAAAACAAAATTTCTAACCTAGAAACACACTTGCAAAACACACGATTTTTACACAACTCTATATCAGATTCATGAATATTATTCGAATCACTATTTTCCTGAAGCAAATTAAAACAATAAAAAACACTCACTGAACTCGATCATAAAACGATAAATTCGAAACTTTGAGTTTAAAGTTGAAAGGAAGTACTTCCTGATGATGTCAACCGATAAAAACAAATGAGGTCACCCCTCTCTTCACTGTAGTTTGTGTTTTTCTAGAATAATATTTGCCACTCCACTTGCGAAAAATACAGTTATCAATTACAGGAAAAGAGGCGTAATAGAAAATAAACTTATATTAATTCGTTTGGCGTTAATTGATAAAATTATGCTGAACTGTCATCACAGAGCTTCGAACAAAACAATGAACAAAAGTGCTCTACAAAAATTGTGTCAGTTAAGCGCATGTTTCTTCCCATTCCAGAATTAATTTCTTCCCAGCTTCCCACGCATTAATTAGCAAATATTACGTCATACTGCACCAATATCATTTATTATTATTACATTTACTATAGTGCCTAATTGTGTTTTTAATTTGTTGCACATGCGCATAGAAAGCACGTGCTGGCACGTGTAGTACCAAGAAACGTTCATAAAGCTTTTTCTTTACATCACAAATTAACAAATTACCATCAGTTTTGAACGCACGTGTGAATTTTATGATAAATTGATTAAAGACCATTATTTTTAATTATCTTTAACTAGTTTTTATTAGAAAAAATGAGGTAAATGCTATTTCATTATTAACCTTTGACAGATGATCGACAATTTTGTTTCCACTTTCGCATTTTGTACATACATAATTATAAATTGTAGAAAGACCTGATTCATGGGAAACAAACAATTTGCAAATAATATAAAATTCTAGTAATTATACTTTTAAATATATTTTCGATACAATTACATAACAGAAACTGATTTTTGAGGTTAGAAAACAATGACAGTTATTTTTATTTCTATATACTATAACAACAAACTGTTTTTAATAATGACTGATAACAATTACATATTGTTTCCTACAAATATTACTTAATAAGACTCATTAAATTTTTCAAGGCATTGGGTTTCAATTACGACTAATTTGTACATAAATATTTTATCTAAATTCAGAAAGAGGTTTTCGGGTTTTTCTAATAAAATTCGTAAATCGAAGAATAATTTTTTTGATTGATTAATTTTTATTTAATTATCTTTCTAATAAAATAAATGTATGTACAAATATAAAAGAATGATTTTTGTACATAAAAAAATGCTTACTCAATTTTTAAAGATTATGCAAAAGTTCTTTAATCTTTTGAAGTGCTTTTGAAGTTTAAACCGCGGTTGATATCACTATTAAAATATATGTTAATATTGTTTTTTATTTGAATATCATAGACATATACATTTAACAACAATTAATAAATCATAGTACTGAAATTTCTTGGCCTTTTTTGCTTTTAAAACAAGTTTTTATTTGACTTCTCTAAGAGGCCAAGATGCACGTGAATGCCGGAATTTTTAACCGGTTTAAGAAGATTACATGTGTTTGCATAATATTTCATGTTTATATAAATCATAAAGTTGTTCGTATCTAAAATAATTAAATAATCTGGTTATTATTAAATTATTTTATCAAATAATTAAAAGTATTTGCTCTTTTTTAATTTGTTCGCAATTTTATTTAGAAAATTATTTCACTTTTGAATACATTCAAAATTTTGAATGTATTCAAAATAATTTTCACTTATAAATATTTTAGTCATTTTTGTTTGTTTTAGAAAATTAATTGAAACTAATTTTCTACCAAGTTGCGCCATCTACAGGAATAGAGGATAAAAAAGTAAATCAGAAGCACTGAAGAAATCAGAGTTACTGAATTATCAGAATTTCAAGTCAGCTGTTTCTGTGTACATTCATCAAGTACTACACGTACACATTATTTAATAAAAGACTGTCTTATCAAAATTATTGTTTTCAAGGTATGTTTATAATAATATATTTTTTACATCAGTATTTTGTATAAAACCAAATTTTGCTTCTACATTAACAAAAGTATGTATTTTTAGGCAGAATTTTAAATGTAGTGACAAATCTTTGTGGTATTCTAATACCACAATTACAAAGATTTGTTTTAATATTTTTAATACTGAAACGATTAAAAGTTACATAAAATTGTATTCTATCTAGTAAATGTCATTCTCTGCAGAATGACTGGCATTATTTCTTCTGCAAAAAGCAAAAGTAAAAGTACATTCTGTGTTTTTAATAACTTATCAACCTCAATATCTGGAATCTGAGTTTTCATAATTATTTTAAATATTCTGATAATATATATTTTTACAGTATTTTATTATTGTTACAGTTATTATTTGTTTATTATTTTTTACAGTATTTTTTCAGGATGACAGAACATAATTTCCCTGCGTTACAAAATGACAGAATCCTTCGAGCAGCAAAAGGTGAAGAAGTTGACAAAGTTCCAGTTTGGATAATGAGACAAGCCGGAAGATATTTGCCAGAATTTAGAGAATTGCGGTCAAAACACGATTTTTTCACAATTTGTCAAACACCAAGTCTTGCCTGTGAAGTCACTCTTCAGCCCATAAAAAGATTCGATTTAGATGCCAGTATTATATTTTCTGATATTTTAGTCGTCCCTCAAGTTATGGGAATGATAGTAGAAATGAAACCTGGAGTTGTAAGTAGGATGCAAAAAACAATAATTTGGATATTTTAAATTATTTAGTTAAATTAATCATTAATTAATCAAATTAATAATCATTAATTAATTAAATGAATAATAATTAATTAAAGTAATAATCACTCATTAATTTAATGAATAATAATTAATTAAAGTAATAATCACCTGTTAATTAAACTAATAATCATTAATTAATCAAACTAATATTATAAATTCTTCTTTGAGTAAAATAAAGATTAAGCACAACAACATTTATCACAAATTTCTGAAAATAAGTTAGAAAACTTTCAAAATTTATCTTCAAATAAATTCTTTAAGCACTTTAGTTTCAATCTTGTTATGTTTCTAAATCTAAAAAATACAAATATCATTTCTTGATTATTATTATTTATTGAAGAGTATTTTTTAGGGTCCTGTATTGCCAAATCCACTTCTGGATCCTTCGCATTTATCCAGGTTAATTTCGCCAAATGTAGAGACTGATCTTAAATATGTTGGTGATGCGATAACATTGACGCGTCAACAACTTAATGGAAAAGTGCCTCTTATTGGATTCTCTGGAGCTCCTGTAAGTACTTCTACATTCCCGAGAAATACAAAAATGGTTTTAGAAACCAGAAACCTGTTCCAGTTCAATGGGGTTTAAATTTCGTAAGATTTGAAACAACTCCATGAAAATATCTTCAATTAGAAGAATCAAATAAAGCCAAAAAAGGATGTTAATTTTAATCAAACTAATTTTTATTGCAGTGGACATTGATGTGCTATATGATCGAGGGAGGTGGAAGTTCCACGATGTCAAAAGCTCGTCCCTGGCTTTACAAATATCGAGAAGATTCTCACAAGTTATTGCAAATGATTACAAATGTTATTATAGATTACCTCGTATTGCAAGTAAAAGCAGGAGCTCAAGTAAGAATAATAAAATATTTTATTTTGATATATTTATTTAAAACTTTACAAAGTAAAGTTTTAAAAAAACAAAGTAAAGTTTTAAAAAAACAAAGTAAAGTTTTAAAAAAAACAAAGTAAAGTTTTAAAAAAACAAAGTAAAGTTTTAAAAAAAACAAAGTACATATTGTATAGTACATACATATTTTACAAAGTAAAAACTACTTTATTTTTACTTTACTTTAACTTTACTTTAATTTCAAACATTATTCTTATAATGAATTTTTTTAATTATAAGAATATTTATAATTTCATTATAATATTTATATAATCATTATTTATAATAAAAAGTATAAAATAAAAAATAGAATAAGTTTTGTAACTAAAAGAGTTCATAAAAAGAATATTGTTCTTTTCAAAAAGAACAATAAAATACAGAACGAATCTACTTTATTTTCATTAATAATAATAATCGTAATAAAATAAAGAAAAGAATAAACCAATAAAAAAGAAAGAAAGAAACAAAAAAATAAACAAAAGAAACAGTTTAAAAAAAATTAAAAAACATTCTATTTCAGTTACTACAAGTATTCGAAAGCAGTGGAGATTTTCTTAATCTAGAACTCTTCAAAGAATATTCTTTTAAATACATGAAACAAATTAGCGAGAAAGTTAAAGAAAAACTGGACGCTGAAAATATTCCAAAAGTGCCAATGGTAATAAAAATTGCGTTTCTAAGTTTATCCAATAGTTTTTTTTCAATTATCGAAAACAAAAGCAGTTAATTAACCAAAGCTTGTTAATTATATTATTTAAAAATCGCACATTTTTAATTATATATTATAATTACACTCTCATTATTGATGAGAATGTAAAAATCTAACAATTTTTTTAAAATGATTTTTCTTTTTTTTTTAGATCGTATTTCCTAAAGGAGCGACTTTAGATTCGCTAGAATTATTAGCGAACGATCAATGTTATGATGTAATAGGTCTCGACTGGACCGTGAATCCTCAGGAAGCTAGAAATCGATTAGGAAATAAAGTTACTTTGCAAGGAAACATGGATCCTTGTGCGATGTTTGATACAGAGGTAAATATTTACCAATCTCTTCACTTTTTAAATCCTGAGTGTTCAAACAATTCTAATAATTCGTCCTCTTTCAGCAAAATGTTCAAAATCGAGCAACAAAAATGGTCCAAGACTTTGGTAAACATCGCTACATTGCTAATTTAGGTCATGGAATATTACCCGAGACTCCGATATCTTCTGTAGAATCTTTTATTTCAGGTATCCATCACAAATGATACTGATTTTTGTACACATTTTTGATAAAGGGAAAAATAAAAAGAATGGAATTTTACTTAACTTGATCGCTCTCCTAAGCTTCTTAATTTTTAACAATAATAAATATAATAATAATGATAATTAGTCATGAAAATAATGAACTTCATTTTTATTATTGAATAGAGAATAGAATAGAGAATTTTTATTATTATAATAATAAAAATTAAAGTTAAAAACAAAAAAAAGTGATGAAGTGATAAATGATGAATGAAGTAGCAATAAAAATAATGAATTATAATAATAAAAATGATAAATATAAATAAAAACAATCAATTATGATAATAAAAATGATAAATTATAATTAAAGATACAATAGAGAAAAAAGTTTATAAAAACATAAGTAGGGAACTGAATCAAAAAATTCAGAAAATAAGTGCAAATGACCTCAGGCATTTATTCAAAAATTCGTTTCTGATATAACAATTGTTAGCCTCGGCTATGTCAAACTATATATCTTTTTTAAATGATAAGTTAAACTATTTTTTATCGCATGGTTAAAATATTCTATTTGACGCCGTTTGCGTTTTATTCATTGAGATTTGGAAGTTTCATTGTCTTTATAATATACTCTTTATACATCGGTTTAGCAAGTGGCTTATCACAATAAACATTTTTTCATTAAATTAAATCTTAATCATATGTAATAGTACGTAATAGATAACATCAGTGGAACTTGCCTTAGCGTTTAGGCAAATCAAACGCTCACACATTTTGTCTTTCACACCATGCAAATGATCTTAAATATATTTTACTTCACGTATAAAGCTAATCGCTTTTCACAGCTGGCTCTATGCTACATTATTTACATACAAGAAGTATAGAGCAAACTCTCAATACACAACATTCATAGAATAATTTTGTTTAAACGAAAATTAAAAATGACTTCAAATTTAATGTTGAATAATGTTTGGAACTACTTTTAATGCTCAGAAGAAATAAAAAAGAGGAATTCAACAACTTCATTCTCTCACAGTTTGAAACATTTGCAGATCGGTTAGCGTGTAAAGAACACGAATTTCGTGCAGACAAAATATATATTTGTGTTTCAATTCTTGAAAATTGATATCTCATATGTTTTATCAGGAACTAGAAATTGTTTCTTTTTACAGAGAATAGTTTCTTTTGTCAAATTTAATATCGCTTGAGTTAAACTCTTTTCGTTTTCCCAAATTCGAGAAAATTAAAATATGAAAATAATTTAAAAACATAAAGATATTTTTACAATCGCTTAGCTTAATTCAAAGTCTTTTTTTGAAAATACAGCAAATTATCGATATAGACGAATTTACAAAAAGAGAAGAAAATAAAAGTTTTTTTTTTTTACAAAGTAAAAACAAAATAAACATGTAATGAAAAGTTGGGCACAGCACAACGTAAGAAATATTTCCATCATTTCCTTATTAATAAAATGCCCGTATGATTTTAAAACGTGGCAGTTAGGGCCTCCGTCGAGCGAAAATTTACATACGTTAATAACTTAAATTATTATTTAACTTACTATACAATAATATACGTGTAAGGTACATAGGAAATGTTTAGTGACGTTTTCGTGGTCCCTTTCAAGCTCGTCTACGTCACATCACCGTCAAATAGTTTTGACACTTAACTTTTGGCACTCGTTCTTGACTCTTCAGTATCACTGTCAACTTTATTTTCAATTAATTTGTCGCTTTCTATCTCCTCGTGGTGTTCCATTTCTTCTCCAGTCAAAATATTCTCTTCAATAATATTTTGGTCAAAATCATTATTATCAGTTAATTCAAAATTTTCTTCCGACATTCTCTGATTTTCTTCGTCATGGTAAAAGGAATTTTGATCCTGTGGGATTTCTACGTAATCAGTTTCACCATCAAAATCATCTTGATAAACGTACTGAGTCACCACTTCGCGAATCAAAATGGGATTACCTTCAAGATCCTTACCAACTGTTAAAATAGTTTTATTTAAATTCTGCATGGAATGATCATCATTATTTATTTCTTCATCTAGAGTTGCATCATCTTCATAATTTTCTTCTCCAATAATTTCTTCCTCAATAAGAGAATTATTGTCGACTAATGCTCCTTCAATTTCTATATTATTCTCCATTGAAAACTCATGTGCTTGCTCCTCTTCCGTTTCTTCAAGTTCTACTTCTCCTTCAATTTCTTCTCCGATTTCTTCCTCAACTTCTTGATCAACTTCTTCAGTTTCTTGTACAACTTCTTCGGTTTCTTCTCCAGCTTCTTCCATTTCTTCTCCAGCTTCTTCTATTTCTTCAGGCTCTTCTTCAACATCTTCAACTTCGTTTTCTGCTTCTTCAACTTCGTTCTCTGTTTCTTCAACTTCGTTCTCCGCTTCTTCATCTTCGTCCTCAACTTCTTCTTCTTCCTCTTCAGCTTCTTCCTCAGCTTCTTCAAAAGTTTGAGAAATAATTCCAGATTGTTCGACAGCAGGATTACTTTCATTTAGATTTTGTATCTTTTCATCTTCAAAAACCTCTTCTTCCTCATCATCTTCTTCTTCCTCCTCATCCTCCTCTCCCTCTATATCTTCATCCTTTTCCGATTCTTCTGCTTCCTCTCCACCTTCATATTCTTCTTGTTCCTCATCATTTTCATTACCACTTTCTTCTTCCGATTCAACAGAATCTTGAGTTCTTTGATTCTCGGACATTAATCCTTCATTTACATTTTCCTAGAAATAAATTTAAATTAAATTAAAACATATAATTAAAAAAAAGCAAACAAGTAGAGTAAAAACAATACTTCCCTATGAGGAAGCAAAGAGTAAAGTAAAAAATTGCACATTTTTAATACACTCTCATTATTCAGGGTTTTTACAAATTTCATGAGTTTTCCATGATTTCCATGAGAAAGATAGAAAAATTTCCATAATAAAAAATAATAAAAAAAATATATAAAATATTTTTTCATTAAAAAATGAAATTTTCAACATTTTCTAAGAATTTAAATTATTATAATATTATGATACTTTAAAAATATTTAAAGAATCTAATATTTTACAATCTGTTTATACTAATTTATTTAAGGCTTAAAATGCTAATATTTTTAATTACTTTGCAATATCTTGAAGATTTTTAAAGAACTTTAAAGTAATTTTAAGTATATTTGAATATTTTGAAATATTTTTATAAATATTTTGAAGTATTTAAAAGTAGTTTGAAGTATTTTAAAGTAGTTTTAAGTATTTTCAAATATTTTAAAGAAATTTTAAGTATATTTAAATATTTTGAAGTATTTGGAAGTATTTTAAAGTAATCTGAAGTATTTTAAAGTAGTTTTAAGTCTTTTTAAATATTTTAAAAATATTTTAAGTATTTTTTAATATTTTGGAGTATTTTGAAGTATTTTGTTATAGTCTGAAGTATTTATAAGTATACTCTGAAATATTTTATATGCTTTTAAAATATTTTAAAAAAACTAATACGGTAAAATCTTTTTATACTTTATTTAATATTTAAAATACTAATATTCTTAAATATTTTGAAATATTTTAAAATAATTTTAAGTATATTACAATATTTTGAAGTATTTAAAGTATGTTTAAATATTTTGAAGTATTTTGAAGTATTTTGAAATATTTTGAAGTATTTTAAAATATTTTGAAGTTATTTTAAAATATTTTGGAGTACTATGAAATATTTTGAAATATTTCAAAGACTTTTTAAGTATTATTGAATATTTTGGAGTAGTCCATATTTTCCAGAATTATAGAAACCCTGAATTATTGATGAGAATGAAAAAGAAAGCAAATTCAATACATTTAGGGTTAATTTGACATGGTTAAAATTATTGGAATTAACAATTGAAAGTTCTGATTTGAAAACAAATTGAAATTTCTGATTTGAAAACAAATTAAAAGTTCTAATTTGAAGACAAATTAAAACTTCTAATTTGAAGACAAATTAAAAGTTCTTCATTTCCGAATCATTAATAAAAGCTTTGAATTTAAGTAATTAACAAGTATCAACAGTATTTAAGTAACAAAAACCAATTTACCTGCAATTCCATTTTCACATCCATATTCGCGGCTAAATTTTCCTTCTTAAGTTGTTGAATAGTATCCTCATAGATGCACATTTTATTTTCATCTTCGCTTTCGGATTCCGATTCTTCAGAAGCATCCAAATTCATTCTTTCCATTGCGGAGCCTTGCATTTCTTTTTCCATCTTAATTTCTAAATTTACCATAGGACTTAATTTATTCATTTCATCGATCTGACTAGTCATTTCTCCTTCTTGTGAAGGTAATAAAGGCATCATAGGACTCAAAATTGGCGGTCCTTCATCATCAGAATAGTCCATACTATCATCAGCCATCTTTTCTGATTTCTTCTCCAAATTTTCAAAGGCTGTAGAGTCTTTCGTGTCTGATTCCGATAAAGCTATTTCAGCTTTGAGCCTTGTACTTTCGTTTTCTTCTTGGTTCATCACATTTTCATCGGATTTTGCCTTAATTTCATCCTCACAGTCTGCTTGTGACTTGATATCATCCTCACAGTCTGCTTGTGACTTGACATCATCCTCACAGTCTTCGGAATTATCTGATCCTTCGTCCTCACTGTCACTCGTGCAACTCAATTCTCCAAGTCTACTAAATGTTCTTGATTCAGGCGCTACTTCATTATCTTCATTTCCATTCTCATCATCATCTTCATTGTCCTCGTCATCATCACTCGAACTAGAAGAACTATCTGTTTCTGAATCCTCAGAATCATCGGAACTGCTCTCTTCATTGTCCGATGCCTTTTCTTCTCCTTCCGAACCAAAATCTGCCTCTTTCTCTTCTCCCTCATCTCCATTGAAGCTTCCCTTTTCGTCGTTCTCAACTTTTTCATCTTTATTCGCGTCGTGTCGAATCCCTAAACCTGACTGTCTGCCCTCACAATTTCCAACATGTTCCTTTAATTTCTCGTCAGTCTCGAAACTGCGTTTGCACTTGTTGCACATAGGATTATTTTTACAATTAATGTGAATGCTCATGTGCAATAACAATTTACTCCTGGCATTGTGATACCTTCCACATATTTTACAAGTGAAATTGTTCCCTTCGCAGGATAATAAAGCTTGATGAGCTGCCTTGAGATGATCAGCCAAATCTTCATAAGTTTTACAGAGCTTCAAACAAACTCCACAAGTAACAGCAGCTTCTGTTCGATGAAAGCGAATTAAATGTTGCCATAAATGTTTCTTCGCAGGCCATTGTTTTCCACAAACTTCGCACGTACATTCAGTATTGGTAGATTCGTCATAAACTTTTCTGGAATCCTTTCTTGAACACTTGTTACTGACGGAAGAAGACTTTATCGACAAATTCTGCACAGGTCTCTGACCAGACAATTGCATATTAATATCCTCAAAAAGATTAAAATCCGGAGTGTTTAAATTATTCTCATCAAGTTCTTGTTCATTTTCTTCCCTTTTAATTTGATTGTTATTTTTCAAATGTGCTTCGAGAATAGAAGTAGGAAAACTTGAAGCTTCTTCCCCAATCGGCAGACATCGACAAACAAATAAATGATTATGATAAAGGTCTTTCGATTCAAATTGTGCATTGCATGACTTACACACATAGTTTTCCTGCTCCTTCATTTTCTGCTCCATCGTAAAATTACGACAAACAACCATATGATCGTAAAACAGATCTTTCGATTGAAACTGAATGTTACAAGTTTTGCATTCATAATTTTCACGATTCTTTTTTTTCTGCTTGCCACTCGAATCTAATTTCCTTTTCTTTGCCGAATTCACCTGTTTGTTGAGTTCTTTCGAGTAATAAGCACGAGCATCGTAATCGTAATCAGATTCAGATATTCTTCTCTTATAATGCATTGAATAATCTTCAATTGGTTCTTCGTCGAATTCCAATTCTTCGGGTTCCTCCTTCATCACAACTTGCAACGAATCATAATGCCGTTTGCGTCCAATCTCCAAACGATATTCATAAGTAGCCAGTTGATCTTTGGGGACATTATGAACATGTTCATAATGATTTTTCATATCATCTTCAGTAATAAACACAGCCAGACATTGTTTACAGGTTTTAAAAACCTTTCCGTGACATTTCTTCGTATGATCAAAAGCTTTCCATTTCGATGCATATTGCTTGCCACAAACCTGACAAGTATTAGGCTTTAAAAGAATTTCCTTATGAGTATCCTCCACGTGTTTCTTCAAATCCTTTGGATCTTTCATTGGAATCAGACAAACCCCACAAGAAACTCCAATTTCGTTTCGATGCAAAGACAAAACGTGCATTTTTAATTTCAATTTATTCTCCACAGTGTCTCCACAAAAATCACAGACATTCGGAGTCGTGTGGTACCTGTGATCTTTTTTATGAGATTCCAAATCCTCTTTTGTTCTGAAGAGTTTCTTGCAGTTTGTGTAATCACACGTGAGATCCGGATGATCCATGTGATGAACTCGATTGTGAGTCATAATTGCCAATTTTGAAGTGATGGTTTCATTACACAAGTGGCAAGTATAAGTACTGTGATGATTCTCAATATGCTTTTGAAGACTAGCTCGATCTTTGAATATCCTCTCGCATGCTCTGCATCGAGTTAAAAGCGCTCCAGGATCTTTTCGATAATTTTGACAACCCTTCATATGACGTCGCAATAAATACCTTTTGTGGAATCCTTTATTGCATTTCTCACAATGGTGAAGAATTTCATCTTCAGGGACAGGAACCTTGTACTTTGTCGACTCTCTTACATTGTTCTTGACTTCAGGTTCATATCTATGAATCTTCGCAATATGTGCTGCAAGATGATCCCTCGAGGCGCTGGTTTTTAAACAAAATCGACAAGTCACATCTTCATGACCTTTATGAACTCGATTAACATGTTTCCACAAATGCGAAGTTCTTCCGTAACATTTGTTGCACAAATCACAAGGAAATAGACTGTGCGTCATTCTTCTATGATTACAAAGATCCTCCAGGGTCATAAACTTCAAATCGCCGCACATTTCGCAACTGAAATCCACTTCCGTCTGACCACCGTTATCAAATCGTCCCGTGTCGTTCATATATTCACTAGGATCAGGATTTGCATGTCCATCTCCATCCAGACCATGAATCTTCCTGTGTCTCGACATTTTCGACTTGTTAGAATACGGTCTTCCACAGATATCGCAACTGAAATCTCCGTTCGTTAAAGGCCAGTGATTCGATTTAACGTGAGAACTCAGCTGCAAAACATTGGAAAATACTTTGAGGCAAACTCCGCAGATTAGAGGCACAGTATCTGAATGCACGCCCATTACGTGTTTCCAATAATCAACTCGACTACCCCACAATTTACCGCAGATCTCACAAGTATTCGGAGAACTACCCTGAATCATGTGATGCTGCGCATGTTCATTTCGCAGAGATTTGGTCGCAAAGATTTTACCGCAATCTTCCCTCTCGCATTTAATTGAAGGTTCATTGCCATGAACGCTCGAGACATGAAGCCAACGCTCCCATTTACTGGGATAGGAACTTCCGCAAAGTTCACAGATGAAGAACAAATGATACTGTGCCCTGTTTCCATTTGCATTAGATCCGGAACCGTTTCCATTAGCTGCTGATTCGCCGATCGCTACCGCTGGATCGGATTTATGAGCGTTTCGTTGATGCCTTATAAGATGGTCTTCATTTGGAAACGATTTGTAACAAATATAGCAGTCAACCTTCTCTCCATCTTCAATTTCCGCATCCGCTACTTGCTCGGTACCTTCGTTGCTGTTAAGATTTTCATTATAATAATTACTGTTCAGTTGAACAAAACTTGCAGGGTCGTAGCTGGGATCCACGTTATGTATCGACACATGGGTAATGAGCTTCTTTCGAGAATCATGCTGCCTTCCACAAATTGTACAACTGTAGCGTCTCTGCTCTGACATGAGAAGTTTCGAACCCCCGTGGTACATGTTCACATGATTGAGAAGCTGAGCATTATCCGAGCAAATTTTCAAACAAACGCCACAAGCAAATGCGGCGAATTCCTTGTGGGTTGCTCGAATATGCAGCCACAAGGACGCTCTATCATTAAAATCTCGCGTGCAAATTTCACAAACAAAGACCGTTTCAATTTCAATCATTTTGTTATTAACTTCCTGCTCTCCTTCCTCATTTTCCAAAACTGCCTGCGAATAAGGAGACCCCTCTCTCTTGATGGTCAAACTCGGTTTACCGTTCGATTCCTGTTTCTTAATGGACACTTGTGACTTCTTTAGGCATTTGTCGCTCTCGAGGATGGGATTAGGATCAACGCCATGAACCGTGACAATGTGATTACCCAGAATAGATTTCTGGGCAAAGTCCTTTTCACACAGCAAGCAGAAGTAGGGCTTCTCAGCATCGTGTGTGAGTTCATGCTCTTTAAAACTTTCCAAAGAGTTGAAACTCTGAGAACAAGATTCGCAGGACCATCGTTTCTGTACATCAGTCTCACTATTGTCGGTTCCTGTTTGTTTTTTGGTTTTGGAACTAGTCTTGTATTTCTCTTCGTAACTTCTCTTTAAATTGTCTCCTTTGGTAAGTGCCTGTTTAAGAATTGTGAGTTGAGGATTCTTTGCAAGCTTTGCCTCTGCGTTTCGATAATCTTTCGATTCATCCGTCGACTCATTACTTGACATGTCTGAAGTGTCGATCTGACTCTTCTTCAACTTTTCTATTATTAAATTATTTGGCAATTCCTTTTGCTGAACTCCCGTGCACACTCGACTGTGTTTATTAAGATCTGTCGTGTTCGTATACATCTTAGGACAAGTTTTACACTGATATTTATTCTCCGGCTGAACATAGGAAACTGGCAGTTCCGGCGGAAGTGGCAAGCCAGCGTGTCTCGATCTAATGTGCTCTTCTAGGTTTCCTCTCGTTGAATAAATGCGAGAACAATAACTACACGTCACCGCAGGATGTCCTCTGAAAAATCCCAGAAAAGCGGCTTATTAAATTTTAAATTATTGAATTCAAAAATAATTTAAATAAATACATAAAAAAATAATTTAAGTAATTACATTAAAAAATAATTAAAATAATTACATTAAAAAATAATTAAAATAATTACATTAAAAAATAATTTTAAAAAAGTGTTTTACAGCCTATATTATAATGTTTTTAGCTTAATATTTTTTCCGCCAAGATGATTTTATCACTCAGATTAAAGAAATAGCGAGTTTAATTACAGGGTTTCTACACATTTTTCTTCACAAAATTCCAAGAGGTTTCCATGATTTCCATGAGAAAGATAGACAAATTTCCATGATATTTTTTAATATAGTTTTAATTATTAAATTCATTTCAATATTTTGTAAGAATTTAAATTACTCAATATAATTGTTTTCAATTTTAAACCATTTTAAGTAATTTGAAGTATTTTTAAAATATTTTCAATTATTTTGTAATATTTTGAAGTATTTTAAAATATTTTCAAGTATTTTGTAATATTTAGAAGTATTTTGTAATATTTTGAAGTATTTTAAAATATTTTCAAGTATTTTGTAATATTTAGAAGTATTTTAAAATATTACAAGTATTTTCAAGTAGTCTGTTTAAATACTTTTAAAATATTTAAAGGAACTAATATTTTTAAATGTGTTTATAATTTATTTAATACTTAATGCTAATATTTTTAATTACTTTGAAATACTTTTAAGTCTTTTAAAATATTTTAAAGTAATTTTAAGTATATTACAATATTTTGAAGTATCTTAGTGTTTTTAAATATTTTTAAATTAAATACTTTGAAATATTCTTAAGTGATTTAAAATATTTTGAAGGATTTTAAAATCTTTTAAAGTATTGAGAAGTATTTGGAAAGATTTTAAAGCAATTTAAGTAATCTGAAATACTTTAAAGTAGTTTTAATTATTTCGTAATATTTGAAAGACATTTCAGATATTTTTTAATGTTTTAGAGTATTTTGAAGTATTTTGAGGTAGTCTGAAGCATTTTAAAGTATTTTTTAAAATATTTTGAAGTATTGTTAAATATTTTCAAGTACTCTGAAATATTTAAAATATTGTTGAAATATTTTAAAAAACTAATACTTATAGAATCTTTTTATACTTTATTTAATACTTAAAATACTAATATTTTTAAATACTTTGAAATATTGTAAAGTATTTTTAAATATTTAGAAGTATTTGGATTAGGATTGAAATATTTTAAAGACATTTTAAGTATTTTTTAATATTTTAGAGTATTTTTAAGTACTTTGAAGTATTTTGAGTTTTTTTAAATGATTCTAAAGTAGTTTTAAGTACTTTTAAGTACTTTTAATTACTTTTAAGTATTTTTAAGTATTTTTAAGTATTTTTGAATATTTCGAAGTATTTTTAATTACTTTGAAGTACTCTGAAATACTTTAAAAAACTAATACTTCACAATATTTTTAGACTGTTTATAATACTTAGAATGCTAATGTTTATAAATACTTTTAACTATTTTAAAATATTTCTAAATATTTTGAAGTACTCTGAAATATTTTTAAAAAACTAATACTTTGAAAACTTTTTATACTTTATTTAATACTTAAAATACTAATATTTTTAAATACTTTTAACTATTTTAAAGTATATTTAAATATTTTGAAGTCTTTTAATGTAATATAAAGAATTTTTAAGTATTTTAAAGCAATTTTAAGTATGTTTAAATATTTTGAAGTATTTTGAAGTGTTCTTAAGTATTTTGACGTATTTTGAAGTAGTCTGCAGTATTTTGAAATATTTTCAAGACATTTTAAGTATTTGTGAATATTTTGGACTAGTTTAAAGTAGTCTGAAGTAATTTAAAGTATTTTTAAGTAATTTGAAGTATTTTAATCAAATTTTAAGTATTTTGAAATATTGTAAAGTATTATGAAGTTTTCTTCTGTAAAAAAAAGTATTATAAAATTTTGGTAAAACCTATCATAAAGTTAATCTTATCATAAATTACTAATCATAAAGTAAATAAATTAAATAAAAAAAATAAACTTCCATATATTTGAAAATTCCATGAGATTTCCATGATTCCATGAGGAATAATGAAAATCCATGAGAATTCCAGGTTTTCCATGTTTTCCAGAGTTGTAGAAACCCTGAATTAGCAAATAGTAAGTTGCGGTTTGTATGAATGTTTTTGAATTGTGTAGTGGACGTAAAATTAGATTCCAGGGAATTCGTTTTTCCTTTTTCATAAATTCGTACCTATGGGTGGTGGAGACATGACCCCATCGGTGTTTTGCAGTTGAATAAGCCTTGTAACACAAGTCGCATTGATAGGGCCTTTTGTAAGAAGTATGATCGTCAGTGATAACCTTTTCACCGATTACATCACCTGCACCAACGTGTATTCTGGCATGAAGAGATAAATGGCCTTTTGAGCTGAAGGCCTTATTACAGAGTGAGCAAACATAAACTTCGTGTTGTTCAGATTTGTGCTGCGAGGATCTAGAATCTTGTGCTCTGCTAGAAACAACAGTTCTTTCATCAACGTCCTCTGTAACCATTGGTGTCATTTCCAGAAAATCACTAGGATTCGTCTCCATATCCATCTCGTATTCCTCGGATTTTCTGTCCTCCACATCTTCCACTCCTAAAACAAATAATAACCATAAATCATTTTTCGAATTAAGGTCATGCGCCAAGGTCAACAATTTTTCCAATTACATCCTTATCAAAGACAATATTAGCAAATAAAAATTTAATGAGAAAAAATGATCAGTCAAAATTATTAAAAGTAAAAATGTAAAAAAAAATGTAAAAGTAAAGCAAAAATGACTTTTTGAACAAGGATTGTTTCTAATGATCATATTGATAGATCTACTATTTATTTATTTATTATTTATTTTCCATGTACAAAAGTAACAAAAGTACAAAATTAATAAAAGTACAAAAGTACAAAAGTAATAAAAGTACAAAAGTACAAAAGTAATAAAAGTACAAAAGTACAAAAGTACAAAAGTAACAAAAGTAACAAAAGTACAAAAGTACTTCCTATTAAAATTTTCTATTAAACTCCATTATTAGAATTTATTATAAAGAATTAAAAAATAAAATAAATTTTAATCATTAGAAAGATGTGGATTTCAAGAAGGAAAAAGTACCTTCTTCGGTGCCACTTTGTTCCAGGACTTCTTCAACGTCATGATCAGCTTCCCCGTCAAAATTAAGTCTCGGTGGAGTTCCTAATGCTGCATTTGGATTGACTACGGGGGCTTCTGGAATGAGTAGAGGCATATTATGCTTTTCTTTGAGAAGTTCAGAACGAAGTTCCGAATAATGTTCCGCAGGATTTCTTCTGCCTCCATCATTTCTCTAAAATTAGAAAACAAAAACGCTTTAGATAATCGAACAAAATTAAGAAAAGAGACATTAATTCGTTCTAGATTTTAATAAAAGAATAATTAAGAAACAATAATAAATAATGGTATCAAAATTAAGAAATAGTAATAAATAATGGTATCAAAATTAAGAAATAATAAATAATGGTACCAAACTTAAAAAATAATAAATAGACAACAATTATTCAGAAAATAACCCGTGTAGACAAATTTAATATTAATAATTAGGAAAATAAGCTGATAAATACAAAACATACTTCTTTATCTTGAGGTAGACACCTTTCCAAAAGAGCCACAGCATTGACACAAGCTGTCCTGAAGTCGTAAAAATTTTCTAAATTGTACATACATCGATAGCAAAGACACTTGGGTAGACGATCATCCTCTGCTATCTAGAAACAAACAGAAGAAAAAAGTCAAGATCATAAAATTCGAGATTTGAGCAGATGGGCATATGTTATGACTGAATACCTGTTTTCAATAAAAGATAGCGAATACGACAATAAATATACAGTAAGAAATGTGAATTAAAAGCCGCTCATAGGGAAATTGAAAGTACCACTAGCGCCAGGATTCATTGATAACGAGCCGTAGTGGAGAAAGTAATGCCTTACTATTTACTATATGGGTCAAGGTATGTGTACTCGTATGGAATGAGTCACTGATATATACCAGGTGATCACATTATTAAGAATCCCTCAGGTTTTACTCCAATTACTTTACGTCAATGTAAACAAGGAAATAGATCATCAAAGTCGTCAATTAAACATTGTGTCTAAAATAGTGTCTAATCTAGCGTTTTTCAAGTTCTTTACAGTTGTTTAAAAATTGCTTGGCAGTTTCTGATCAGATTTCTTCAATCACCTCGCTTTTGTGATTATTTAAAAAATACAAAACAATCTATTTCAGTTTAAAAAGTTGCTTTTGATGAACAAAATTGATTTCAATCAAAAAAGTTAATTTTGATTAACAAAATTGATTTCAAGAAAAAGTTGTTTTTGATTAACAAAATTGATTTCAAGAAAAAGTTGTTTTTGATTAACAAAATTGATTTCAATTAAAAAAGTTGTTTTTAATTAAACCGATGATTTTAATTCAAAAAGTTAATTACATTTGAAAAAGTTGATTACAATTCAAAGTTGATTACTATTAAAAAAGCTCATTTCAATTAAAAAAGTTGAGTACAATAAGAAAACGATTTCCTTTAAAAAATGTATTTCAATTAAAAAAATGTTTTTCATTAAGAAAGTTGTTACAATTTTCAAAAAGAAAATTTCATGAAAAAGATTTCATTTCTAAAAATTGACTACAATTTAAAAACATCGCAATTTAAAATAAATCGGTTTTAATTTAAAAAATTTTATTGAATATTTTGGAAATTCATAATTATTTAAAACGAATTTTTCTTTATTTTAAGAATTATCAGCCGGTAGCTCATTAATAATCAGATGAGAAGTACATCAATCATTTAAGACAAGATGTTTGGTATATTTTGTGCCTGATTACAGAAAAAAAAGCTTTTTAAATAAACTACAATTAGATTTAGATTAGATTCTTATTAGATTAGATTTAATATAAACTACAATTATAATTAATTAGAATTTTTCAATAAAATTTGAATAAGTAGATAATTTAGAAATTTCGATTGAATAAAAAATTTGAATAAAATGTAATCTTGATTTAATAACTACTAATTTAGTAATAGCCAGACAATATTTATTTATTCCAAGTATTAAATAAATAATGTTAAGAATGGCCTGATCTGGTTAACAATGACCCGTAAATTTCTTCAAATAAAATAAAATAACACATATAGTTTCATAATAACACCCTAAGTGAATGGAAAATAATTAAATTGGTTTTAAAATTATTTCCTGCGATAAATTCAATCAATACGACATTTTAAAACAATCTGAAGATTGTTAAAAACCTTTTGCTATGAAATATTATTTTTACATTGTAATTTAAATGATAATAATTACAATGAGTCGAATTTGTAATTTAATTTTTAATTTGTAATTTATTTTATTTTTAAATTTCACACTAAGTGAAATTACACGAAATGTTTAGGATACACTTCTTATTTTTAAAAGCTAAAGAAGCAATGATTATTTTTCCGTTGATAATTTCTACTAATCATTTCTTTGTTAGGCTGCGTAAGTCAAAAGGAATTTCCATTTAATTCGACTTACATAGTTATTGTTCAATGAATTTTAATCCTTGAAGGAACAATTTTTTTGCTTTTTATACTGAATTCTTTATTGCCAAAAATATTTTTCTTCCCAGACAAGACAATTTTCGTTTTTTAATTATGATCTTCAATTTCTGGAGTAAAAATTAGTATATTATGCGCGTTAAAATAGTAATTTAAACTTTTAAAACTTGTTTGGTTCCTTCTTTAAACAAATAAAAGAAAAAAGTCAAGATATTAAGTCAAGGCTAGCTACTTAAAGGACAAAAATTCAACGTTGATTAATCTAACATCCAAAATAATTCCAATCACATGCAAAATTCCCTTTAAAATTGTTGAATAGGACACAATTATTTTTAACAACTTATTTGAACTATTTGTTAACTTATTTGTTATTTGAACTATTTGTTAACTTATTTGTTATTTGAATTATTTATATATTTATTTATTTACTTATTTATTTATTTACTTATTTATTTATTTATTTACTTATTTATTTATTTATTTAAGCTCCACCACCCTGAGTCAGAAAAGAACCATTAATGGGTTGTTATAAGAAATACAAAAATTTCATTGAACTTCACGATTTAAAAAATACAGTTCGTTAAAGTTTTACTGAAGTCATTACACGAAGAGAATAAGCCTAAACTCGGTTTCAATCTGCTTAACAAAACATCAATATAACCACAGGCAAAATAGATTGAGGCTACACTACCAAAATCATTACGCACAAATGGTAAATTAAATGATTTGAGGAGAGACAATATATACTGAGAAAAAGATACATTTGAAGCATTATAATTCTTAAGTTATTGTAGTTTGTTATCTCCTAAAATTTTAATCATGAAGTAAAAATAATTTTTTCTTTTACTACTTAATTTGAAACAGTTTATCTATTTATTTTTAATCGAAAATAAATGAGGTACTGGCCGAACTTACTAGCACTTTAATTATTTATTCATATAATAATTTATTTTTGATAATTTACTCAAATAATAATTTACTTTTAAAAATTTATTCATATAATAATTTATTCATATAAATGCATGTTTGTTTCATGCAAAATGAAAAGAAGCAGCCAAAATTAACAAGGCGCAAAATTAACTATGCAGAAAATTAATGGAAGCCAAAATTAACGAGGTACAAAATTAATGGAAGCCAAAATTAACGAGGTGCAAAATGAAAAGAAGCAGCCAAAATTAACAAGGTGCAAAATTAACGAGGTACAAAATTAAAGAAACCCAAAATTACCAATGTACAGAATTAATTGAAGCTAACATTAACGAGGTACAAAATTAAAGGAACCCAAAATTAACAATGTAAAAAATTAATGGAAGCCAAAATTAACGAGGTAAAAAGTTAAAGGAAGACAAAATTAACGAGATACAAAATAAAGGAAGCCAAAATTAAAGAAAGCCAATTAACGAGGTACAAAATTAATGAAATCCAAAATTAACGAGATACAAAATTAAAGGATGCCAAAATGAACCCGATAAAAAATTAAAGAATGCCAAAATTAACAAGAGTGTCGAGATTATTGGAAAACGTGTCAGGATGTGTGGAATCTAGGTCTCGAAGGAGCTCGAATATCTTGAGGAGAGGTTTCAGGTCGATCGAATTCCCACGTTACGTGATGGTGAGACTCTCAACCCTCTGTAACATTATCGATATTCTTGGGAGTCTGTGCAAGGGAGAGGAAACCCGTGGATTCTGGGTTTTATGAAGGAGACTCCAGGTGCAGTCTGTGCTTGGCCAGGTGATGCTTTATGCCAAGGGAGGACGGGTCAAGAGAAGGCAGCCAGCCAGGCAGGCAGGCAAGTAAGCAGGTAATTAAAGAGGCAGCAGAGCAGCTTCAGGTCAGGTAGTCGAGGTTCGAGGTAAAGAACGAGGCAACGTTGCCAATGGTGAAGCTGAATCAAGCTGAATTTGAAGGCGAGGAGAGCCAGAACGAGCGGAAGAGCTAAGCTGGCAGAGAATTGAAGAGAGAAGGTAGACGACGACAGAGAATACAGTTGGCGAAATAGTATTGGTGGCGAGGCTCTCGTCAGAACGCGACGAGGATGCGCCATGCAGGAAGCCGAGAGTAGTGGTCTGGTGTTCGGGACCAGGGGGCGATCCCCGAGCAGCAAACTGAGAGGCGATGATGGACGGGGCGAGGGGAATGGCAAAAGACGGCCGGACATGGACTGGCAGAGACGAGGAGAGACGCAAAAGCTTTTTCAAGAGAGTGACAAAGAGGGAGGACAACTGCGTCTCCACGTAGCAGGCGATCAACCGCACCCGGCTCACCAAGAGCCCTGGCCACGGCCCCAGAACTCACGAGATAAAGGCCAACTCACTTCTCCTCCGAGGTCTTCAATTCCACGTAACGGGTGTCTCTTCTGAAAAAAAAACTCGATCCACACCATTAGCAGCGATGATGCTTTTCCTTAAAAGGCGTCGTCGTTTATGCAATTCTCAATTATATCTTTCATCTGTCATTTGTAATCTTTCATCTGTAATTTGGAATCTGTAATTTGGAATTTTTCAACTGTAATTTGTAATCTTTCATCTGTAATTTGGAATCTGTAATTTGGAATTTTTCAACTGTAATTTGTAATCTTTCGTCTGTAATGTGGAATCTGTAATTTGTAATCTTTCATCTGTAATTTGGAATCTATAATTTGGAACTTTTCAACTGTAATTTGTAATCTTTCATCTGTAATTTGTAATCTTGCATCTCTAATCTCGTTTACATTATGTAATAAAAGAAACACAATTCCAATTGAGACACTTCTTGCAAATCAATAATCACCAGGAAATGGATTCTCTTTCGAATTGAAAAGCTACAGTAGAATACCAAACATCCGGATCCGATCAGATATCCGGATTTTTTTAAAGTTCAAACAAATTTTGTTATATCATTTTTGCAAGTTTAAACATTTTTTAAAGTTAAATAATTCAGATTGTAAGATATATAATACATATAAATAATACATATTGTAACTTTTGAGTAGGTAATGATGCAAGTTTTGTCATTATTACAACTTACATGGACAAAAATGTTAAAATAAAATTGTTTTTTTTAACCAATTAAGATTTTTTTTTTAATTTTTAAGATTTAAATTTAATCATTTTAAGAATGATTAAATTTGAATCAAGTCTTGATTCATTGCAGTGATTTTAAAATACTTATTCATGTATTATTTCTCAAAATATATCATTTTTTATGTCAATTCCGATTATCTGGATTGAGTATGGTCCAATTGATCCGAATAATTGGAATTCTACTGCACTTCCAATTCGACCTTTTCTATGCAATACTGAAGTTTACAGTTTTTTTTCGTTTACGAAAAACTAAAAAGCAAATTTTTGTTTATTTAATCATAGTTGCAGAATTTGTTTATCAACTTTATAAAAAGGTGTGTTATTACTTTATAAAAGATGTATCAAATCTTTGGGAGGATGAACAAAAATATTTTAAAAGTTTACAAATAGAATCTTTAGGTGTCGAATAAAAATATTTTAAAAATTTACAAACAGAAGAATAAAATCTTTAGGGGTTGAATAAAAATATTTTAAAAATTTACAAACAGAAGAATAAAATCTTTAGGGGTTGAATAAAAATATTTTAAGAATTTACAAACAGAAAAATAAAATCTTTGGGGGTTGAATAAAAATATTTTAAAAATTTACAAATAAAAACATGTCTATTTTTCGTAAACGAAAAAAAATTGTGAACTTTATCGTCGTCGTTTTCCGACAATTCTACTTTGTATACATCATTTATCCATTATTATGCTAAATAAACAAATGTCCATTACATATCCATTATAATTTATAATAATATGAAAGTACCAATATCGATTCAGTTTGAAATATAAGATTTGTTACACGTACACTGAAATCACTGAACGACAAAACGAATCCATTATTTCATTTCAATATTAACTACTTCTACATTATTCTGCTTCCCCAGGAAGCATTTTTTTATTTTGAATACAATGGAAAACATTTGTTTTAATAACGACGATATTATATAGTAATTGTACTGGTTCTATTAACAAATTAAAAGTTGATAATGTAATTAAATCCAAATATTATACCTCTAGAATAAAGACTAATAAGAAATAAATAAAGTATAATAATTAAAATAATTAAATAATTAAATATATAATCATTTCATTTCATTTCATTTATTAACGGGACAAGCTCTTTAACTTAAAACTAAGAGATACAAATTAAATATATAATAATTAGAATAAATAATAATATTTGAAATAAAGAATAATAAAAAACAAGAATAAAGAATAATTTCAATGATTAGAAAAGTTAACAAACGAGTTTTAATTATCTACTTAGATAAACAAAATTACTTTCGTAATTACTTTAATTAATCGGATTGTTTAAAATACTTTTTAAAAAAATACCCCGGACTGTTTTTATTAAAATTATACACGGAAAAAACAAGTTTATCGAACTTTACAAAACTTTTCGTAATCCTGGATACAACAATTCACAAAATTAATTTTACATTATACAGTTTTGTAAAATCTATGAAAATTTCACTATATACTAAATATTAATCTGTTTAGAACCTTCTTACAAAGTATTCTAAGTTATTCTAAAATATCTGTAGATTTTACAAAACTGTTCTGTAAATCATAATTACATCACAATTAAATTACATAATTAATTTTATGAAATGATACATCCAGGGTTAAAAAAAACATTTGTAAAATTCAATAAACTAATTTTCTCCGTGTAGTTTAGTCCTGCTTTTATTTAAATAACAATGTTCATAAATTTCGGAACGTTCATTTGAATGAACTGTTTTCTTTTTGTTTTTTTAAAGATATACATTTCTAATGAAAATGCTTGTTTTTAAACAATAATAACAGCAGAGTTAATAATATTTAAAATAATATTTTAAGTCAAATCTAAATTTTTAAAAATAGAAGGATAAAACTTTCGTTCATTTGAACGTTCGCAACTTTATTTGCCTAAATAACTGAATTATTTTACCTCAGGCCAATAAACCAAACCAAAAAAAAAAACTGAATTATTTTATTTATTATTTTTACTGAAAAATTTTATTTTACTGAAATAATTTTAATTTACTAAAGAAAATTTATTTTACTGAAATAATTTTAATTTACTAAAAAAAATTTATTTTACCGAAAATTGCATGCCATTTTTAATTATTAAATTATTTATTCCTTCACGGTTTTCAAGAGATAATAAAATTTGTTTTTCCATTAAAATATCTACTTTATTTTGTTTGTATCGTCTCGCTTCAAAAGTCGAACTATATTCCTGTTATCCTACCATCTATAGTCTTTGCAACTCTTTCTTTTCACGTCGACACCGTTGACTTTGACAGTTCCCAACGGGGTAAAATCCTGTGCAAGTTTTCTGAAGACTCCAGCAGGATGAAACCACTGTAGGATGCTATCGGATTACACGTACCTGGTGTCCCGAAAAGAACTACCTGCAAATTTTCCTCTCAAACTGCATCTCCTTACAACCGAAACATTGTTACAAAAGAAAATCTCTTCCTTTTATTTTTATTTTTAAAATTAATAAAGAAACTAATTTCACCTATTACGCAAAACGAATCTTGAAATTTGGACTTCTACCTAATTAGAATAATTCTACCCAATTGGAGCAAATTTACCAATTGTAACAATTTTACCTATTGGGAGCAATTTTACCTGTTTGGATCAAGTTTACCTGTTTGGATCAATTTTACCTGTTTGGAGAGATTCTACCTGATTAAATGAGGCTGAAGCTAGCCTCCACTTTCTAGCCCTCAGATTTTTATTATGCGTTTAAATAATTAAATATTTTAATTGTCCTAATAAAATTTTGAAAACTGAATACAAAATAATAAAATAACAAAATTCATTTTATTTAAATATTTTTTAAAATTTAATAAATAAAGTAAAGACTAGAAAGTGAAGGCTAGCTTCAGCTTCATACCTGATTAAAAGAAACAAAGAATAATTAAAATACAAACTAAAAATCTTTTAGAAGAATATTGTAGCGATTTGTTGATTGAAAAAAATCTACCTGACGGAAGGAAGAGATTTCTACCTGGTGGAAGAAAAAGATTTCTACCTGATTAGAGTTGAAATTTCTACTATTCTAAGAAAGGATTACGACTCCTGAAAATTATGATTTCCGAAAATTGTCGATTCTCGTTGTATTTGACGAATTTATGATGCAGGTAAGTCAATTTTCCAAGAGATGATAGAAATAATTCTAAAATTTGTAGCACAGGGAGTTCAAATATATTCTGTGTTATTAACTTGATTCTACGTAGATGCAATTCAAATGAGAAGATTGAAGGAGAGGATTCATTTGAAACTTCAGACAAGGCAATTCGTCGACAGAAGTGAAGGTCCCTGGACTTTCGTCAAGGCAAAGAACGAGGTCTCTCGCAGCTGGAGGAAAGACTCCTGTGTTAAATAAAAATATCACAGAAATCATTCATGAATAATTAAAAACTAATAATAACTCCCAGAATTCAAAATATCAAGCAAAAACTAAATTAAAAAAAATTAAATAAGAATTATTGTTTACAATCTTTTTATTAAGTAACAAATATTGTTTACAACTTTTTTATTAACTAACAAATATCGTTTACAATTTTTTGATTAAATAAAAATTATTCTTTACAATATTGTTGATTAAATAAAAATTTCAAAATAAAGAAAATTAGAAAAATAAAACTCTGATTTTTCAAATTAAATATGTGAAACTTGCAGTACTTTTTCAATTAACAAAAGAATTGACTGTTAAACTTCTTTTTTAACACAATCTTAGTTTTTAGTAACATATTTATAAACGTACTCAATATTTTCCATTTTTTCGTTTATAAAGAGTTACGAATTCTATTTCTCTTTGAAAATTGTCGATTTTTTATATAAAAATTACGATATACTAATTTCTAATATACTATTACGATATATTAATTATATACATATTAAATACCAGTTTTTTAAAATATTCTATTGAGACCAAAATTATTCTATTCTCAAAAGAATATTAACAAAATAGCACAGAATAATGTGCTGCATTATAATAGAATGTTGAAGATTACATAAATACATCTCTAAGGAAAATAAAGAATAATCGCAGAAGAATATAGAGAAAATAAAGGATCATGAAATGAATAATTAATTAATATATAAGTGAATAATTAATTTCTATATAAGTGAATAATTAATTTCTAAAGTGAATAATTAATTTCTATACAATTGAATAATTAATTTCATACAAGTGAATAATTAATTTATATACAAGTGAATAATTAATTTCTATACAAGTGAATAATTAATTACTATACAAGTGAATAATTAATTTCTATACAAGTGAATAATTAACTTCTATACAAGTGAATAATTAATTTCTATACAAGTAAATAATTAATTACTATATAAATGGATAATTAATTACTATACAATTGAATAATTAATTACTATATAACTGAATAATTAATTACTATATAAGTATATATAATAATATATATAATTAATATATAATTAATTATTATATAAGTAAATAATTAAGTAACGTGTACCTATGTGAAAAATTAATATAAACGTGAATAATAAATTTAAAAAGTATTTTAAAAAAGTATATTAAAAAATGATTTAAATACGATTTGAAAGAAATAAAGACAACGAATGTCAAGAAATATAAAAAAGAATCTCATAAGCGAAATAAAAGAAACATATTTGCAAAATTGAATATTATTTTTGTTTTTTAATTCCTCCCTATGAATTTTGAATACCAGCTCATCAAAAACACGTAACTTCTGAATTTTTATTTTTTACAAACAATTCCAATGACTACAAGTAAAATTTAAACAAAAGTATACAAATATAATTTAATGATTTTCAAAAGTCACTACAAAACAAGGTTAAGAGTTATCAAATGCAACCTTTAATCAAAGGGTCAAATTAATAAAAAAGACTTAAACAATGAAGCTTTATCAACCTGGATTCAAAGTACCTAATCGAGTTTCTTGTCGGATTGCGAGTAACATGCAAAAATGGAGCTAAATAAGGCTGTGACATTTGGACAATTAATTCACCAGGTCTCTGAATTTGCACGAAGGTAGAGAAAACAAAATGTCTTCCGTGAGAGGCTAGCCTTCAACCGCTGGGGATATACCTAACCACGTCGATGCGAACCTCGGGCGATTCGTTGACAATTGGAAAGTAAGCCGTGGCAAGGGGCTGACGAGTCTGGAAACGAGAACAGGGACGTGGGCAGATACGAGGCTATACCTCGTAGGTAAATGTCTTGTCTTCAACTCGATGATGCCGAACGTGAACGAGATCGAGGCCGTTTTCCAAGTGCGTAGGGGAACTACTTATACGAGCTGATCAAAGAATCTCGAAACGCAAGATAACACCCGGACTGAAATTGACAGTCATCTTTCCTTAATGAATAGCAGAAAGCGAAATGCAACAAAATAGTACGAATCTATTGTCCGAAAGAAAATGAAATCTTACCTTAAACGGCAGACAGGTCTGGATTTTGTCAATCAATTGACGATTTTTGCCTTCCTGGCCGAAAAGATCCATCTTGACGGCATCGTAGGAGGCACAGAGTCTGCATAATTCCTCGTAGCGTTCTCTTTGCTCCATTGTCCTCGAAACGGGAACGTCTCGGTTGTTCCGATAGAAAAAGGACGATTTGCAAAATTAGCGTAAGCACTGAACCGTTCCGAGGATTTGGGACGACTGATCCGCGCACTAGGCACCGCTCGAAACAACTGACCTCTTCCTCGCGGCAATTCCTTGCCTGCGCCTACCCAGGGCTCCGGCGATTCAGCAGGGTTTACGATTGATTACATCGTCAAGGCCCCAACTTGCACTTCCTCGACAAGCACTGCGTATAAAGCTTTCGCTTTTTATCACACACCGTATAAATCGAGAAAGCAAGCTTGTTATTTCCACAACGAGTTGACTAGTGTTCTCATAACCACCATCTTGTACACACCACTTGTTTCGATCGTTGGGGTCTTCGTTGATAGTCATCCGCGAGAACAATGTTTTTTTTCTCGCTTGCACGTGTTGCAAGATGGCGGCGCTGCTTGCGCCCTCTGCTCATTGCGCGCCAATTTCAAATTTCTTTTATAAATATTTTCTTTTCGAATTTTTTAAGGAGGGTCAACCCCTTCACATAACCTCAAATTTTCTTTTTGAATTAATGTTTTAAGGAGGTTCAACCCCTTGACATAACCCCAAATTTAACAGTAGATTGAAATAAAGAATAAAAGTATAATTAAAATTGATTTTAACAAATTTTGAAAAATCCAGTTGTAATTTTAGAAAAAATTAGTTTGAGTCTGTAAAGTAATAATTCTGTAACATTTTGTTTTTCTTCTTTAGTGAACAATTGCAATTTTTATCGGAGTTTAATAAACAATAGCTTATTTTGCTCTTTGAAAGATTCTCTAGAGTTTTATTTGTTTTATTTTATTAAATAATATTTTGTTTAAAAAATATAAACAATACAAATTTTATTTTTTAAATGAATTTTGTTTAAAGAATATAAACAGTACAAATTTTATTTTTGAAATAACTTTTGAGCAAAAAATATCTATATTTTTAATATATTATATTGTATTATATATTTAATATTTTAAAGAATTCAACCAAAAAGATTGTAGAAAATCTTTCAAAGAGTAAAATAAACTATTGCTTTTAAAAATTGGATAAAAATTGCAATTATTCACTAAGTTTAGAAAAAACAAAAAATATTAAATAATTCTTATTTGACAACAAATTTTACTGAAAATTGTACAATTGGATCTTTCGAAATTTTTCAAAATCAATTTTAATTATATTTTTATTCTATATTTAAAATCTTTAAAACTATCGGTTAGTTTGAGGTTATGCGAATGGGTTGAAGAACTTAAAAAAGCGAAAAACAAAAAAAAATTACTTGAAAAATAAAAACAAAATTGCTTACATTTATATTAAAAAATATAGTATACAATCATTTATTACAAATTATATACTTAAAAAAAGAACAAAATAATTGTAAAGAATATTTCAAAGCTATACATTTATTGAAAATGTTAATTACTAAATTTTAAAAAATATTAAAGTTACAAATTATTATTTTAAGAAATTCTACAGAAATTATGATTACTTGTTACTTGAAACACCTTAAATTAATTGTAATTATATTCCAAAATTTCAGTGAAATTATCTTCTTCAATAAAATCTGATGATAAAAAAAGATTTAAAATATTAACAAAATATTTAAAATATTAACAAAAGATTTAAAATATTAACAAAAGATTTAAAATATTTAAAAAATATTAAAAATATTAACAAAAGATTTAAAAGATTAACAAAATATTAAAAAATATTTTACAAATATAGTATGTATTTCGAAATTGTAAAAAATAAATGTTAATTATATTTTTATGGCTTGTAGAAACCATTTTATATCTTGAGGTGGTATTAAACGATCGAGCATTACCAGATAAAATAAAATAGTTAAAAATAATTGAATAAATAAAAATCAAAATAAATAAATAATTAATAAAATGTGGATTAGTAAAAAAGCGCGTATGGACTTTTTACAATATTTATTAATATTCATCATTCATATACATTATAGATATATTTATTTAATCACGATCACTAACCAATTATATTTCACAATAATATCTAAAAATTAGTTTTCCGTTGAACTTGAGTTTACTGAATGTACGTAAAATAGAAAAATTTATCTTGAAATCATTTACATATGAGCGCAAGAGAAGTGCATCGTTTGCAACTTCAGTATGTATAGAAAAGTAACATTTTAAAATCCTATCTATAGTTTGCAGTACCTAATTCCTTTTTCATGAATGAAAAAATCTCAAAAGTAACTACTCCTTATTATCGACCAATATCTGAAATTCGTGGCTAGGCAAGGGTATGATTGAATCCTTGTTTGATTAATGTAATGCATTTAAAAATAAAACTAATTTTAAGTCATCACAAAAAATACAGTGAAGACATTATTTTTTTTTTTTTGTACAATTCACAATAAGACGTCATTTTGCAGTTTCATTCGCACTTTCATATTTATCGACTGTCTATATTTATTAATCGTGAACATCACGACAACTATTTCCTAGATTTTATTAACATGACTCAATTATGCATAAAAACATGTAACTCAACAATTTGAGTCCCTATCGAATGAAATCAATAAATATTAACACGATTAGTTAAAAGAATTATCGCTTACTTGTGCAGTGAATTTCTGAAACTCTTCAAGAGTCTAGACTGATAAATTAAAATACCACTGTATTCCAGAGACTGCTCTATTCAGGGGAACATTATTTCTACATCATCCATATCCGAGAATGAGAATTCGTCCGAGATGTCGTTTGAATCGCCGTTTGGATCGAATTCAACACTGTCGTCAGCTGATTCATCGCCATCACCGCTTTCATCGTCTTCATCATTATCATCTCCATCATTTTGATCATTATCCTCTCGATTATCTTCGCTCCCAGGATCAGCATTATCTGGATCTATTTCAGAAATTAATAAATCTTTAAACTTTTCTCAATTTGTTTTATTCCTGTTAGATTCTTAGATAAAGTACAAAACATAAACAGCGTAAAGTTGATTTAAAATTTAAACTAAACAAAATAAAAATAAAACTAAACTATAAAAAATAATTATTTTGTTTTACTATTTTTATGTTTATTATGTCTTGTTTTACTATTTTTGTATTTATGTCTTGTTTTACTATTTTTATATTTTTATGTCTTGTTTTACTATTTTTATATTTATTATTTCTTGTTTTACTATTTTTATATTTATTATTTCGCATTTTCAAATGCATTCTTTACTAATTTTGAAATTTTTTCATTTCTTTGTCAAACCAAGAATGTTTGATGTCTTCTTATCAGGAATAAAATGAGCCTTAATTGGAATAATTTTCTAGATTAAAGAGAGTCTCACCATCACCATTATTGTCATCTGACGCCGAATTAGATCCATCGTCATCACTCGCATCAAGATCATCCTCATCGTCATCCTCTTCTGCTTCATCCTCATCATCTCTTCGCCTGCCGACATCATATAATCTCACCCACGACTCTTGTATGCTGTCAAATTCACCTAAATTTTCTACTACAGCAATTTGCGTATCAAATTTATTGCAAGCTAATCCGTAAATACCTCTCTTCACATCAAAGGTCGCTAAAATAATAAAAGCAGATTAAAATCTTTAACAACAAATAGTGGTAAAGAACAATAATGACTTCAAAATGTATATTGAGTTAAAAATGTATACTGCGTTAAAAATTAATATTCTGCTATAAAAAGTTAAAGGTGCTTAAAAATATAAAAATTTAAAAATACGGATAAAACTCTCACCAATGCTACTATAATCTAAAGCATCTAAAGTTTTGAAGGAAGTGGTGTAATGTGATTCGTCTTCATTTTCCTGATCCATTGATACTGCATAAATTATGTTATTAACTGGAGAAAATACGATTTCCATTTGATCAAGAACTGGAACGGTTTTAAGTAAATGGAACGTTCTTAAATCCCACACTTCGGTATTTGACACAACTTCAGTGCCGTTTGGATGAAAAACACCATTAAGCGTTTGATTAAGCTTATCGAACTTGTGTATTTCCTTTCCTGAATTTACATCCCATAATATTCCATCACTTAAAACTAATTCATCATTCATACTAAAAGTTGCACGATTTTTGGTATATTGATTCGATATAGAAGGCGTCAAGGTTGTCATCAATTTTCCAGTCGCAATGTCATATATCTATAAATTGGTAAATAAATACTTTATGACAAATGTTAATAAATGCTTGAATAATAGAAATTATACAATATTTGAATAACATTAATTATACAATATTTGAATAACATTAATTACACAATATTTGAATAACATTAATTATACAATATTTGAATAACATTAATTATACAATATTTGAATAACATTAATTATTTAATATTTGAATAACACCAATTATATATCTGATTTTTTAGAAATCTTTTATATTTAAATAACTTAGAATTTGATAAGGCTTGAGAGCCTAACTTTCATCAAAAATTATTTTATCTACGAAATTTAGTTTAAAAATTATTTTATCCCACCGTTGCCATTTCACCCTGAGTTCCAATAATCCTATCTTGCAGCTTTCCAAATTCTACGTAATCTTCGTTATCTAGAGGTAGTTTCATATCGAAAAAAGTTCCAAAACTCCAAAGAGCAGACATTGGAGTTCGCCAAGCGGTTGAAGTTAACAAAAGATTGCCCCTTTTATTACATTCTATGTGATAAACGTAAGACTCATGACATTGATATGTTCCTTCTTCAGTTCCCGTGTGAGCATTAAACATTTTCACTTCACCGACATAATTTCCAAGCACTAGATACTCTTGACATGGCTGAAAATGACATTTCACAAATTAAGTAACAAAAACTTTAATTTCAATTAATATATTTAATTTCATACGTCTATTTAATTTTTATTCATTTTCTTAAATTTTATATTTAATATAGTAAATGTTGTTAAGTATTTGGCATTAATTTTTAAAAGTTTTATTTTAAATCAATAAAACAAGGATTTTCTTACCGAAAATGTGCAGCAGGTAAAAGTTCCTTCTAGATCATTGGGTCTGAAAGTTTTAACAGGACAAAAGCGGCTATAAATATGTCGTCTATCCAATCTTCTTCCATCCATTCCCAAAGGTCGCCTCGAGAGTCTCACCGTTACGTTCATTGGTGATGAATTTTTTGTACAAGGATCGGGACATTTGTGAGGTCTGCAAAATACAATTCCCATTTAAATGCTTTTCAATACAAAATAAAATACAAAAAAATACAATAAACAAGGCTTCCCTATGAGGAAGCAAATACAAAAAAATGCAAAAAAATACAATAAAAATACAATAAAAATACAATGAAATACAAATAAATAAAGGTTAATATAAAGTATTGTAAATAACATACTCGAAGAGATTAAACTGAGGACAAGTAACCATAGGATTTTTGCACAGAGCGTGCTGATTAGTTAAATATTCCGTAATAATAGAATCTAAAGTAACAGTCGCAATATTCGAGGTTGCGACTCCTGGCCCACCTCCACCAGGATCTCTCGAAATTTGTTTTTGTAAAGATCTGCAAGAGTTTAATTGTAATTGTGAAGCAAATTGACAATTCGTCGGAGCTGCTGGCAACTGTAGTTTTTCTTGACTGGACTTCCTGTAATTAAACAAAAATAAATAAAAATATACTTTAATATTCTTAAATAATAAATATATATATATATTGTTTATTATAAACAAGTAATGAATTATAAATGAATGTATAATTATAGATGAATGTATAATTATACATGAATGTATAATGAATGTATAATATGAATGTATAATTATTATGTTAAATTGGTGATTTTTAATGATAATAATGATGAAATATTATGCGTCAAATGCCAATAAATTTTATTCAATTTCTTTTGAAACGAATAAAAATTTTAAACTTACTTTTGGTTGATTTGTAGCTTTATTGGTTGACTAAGATTATTCGTTACAGGACTCTGACTTAGAGAATCTGCCAATTTTATTCGAATTGGATTTGGTGAAGGTGATGCATTAGAACATACATTAATAAATCGTGAAGTACCAGAAGTGGGTGTTACATTTGTCCTAGGTGTCGATTCTCTTGCACCGCATCTACTTGTGTTGTAGAGATTAGCGGGGGCACCTGGTGAAAATCCCACCCTCGGCTAAAAAATAATTAAATGTAAATTAAGATGCAATGCACATTCACATTATACAACATTCCTTCTTCAAGTTTTTACACTCAAATAATGCAATATTAGCCATCTAAAATAAACGTTAAAGAACAAAATAACAAATAAACTTATCTTGTAGAATTTTTAAAAATATTTACCCCCGTGGGAGCAGGACTCCTATAATGAAACGGCTGATATGTTGTAACAGCTTTCATCACGGCAGGGGAATCAAAACTTGCTTCCTTCTGGAGTGAATTAGCAGTTTCTGTCAACCCTTTCGAAATCAGATGTTGATGTATAAGTTGATTTAGTTGTTGTTCATTGTACTGTATTCTGGTCTGAGCAACAACGTTTGCCTAAAAAAGAATGTTTTTAGAATTATGATTATAATATTATTGCTTCAATGCTTTAATCATTTTTTTTACATTCTCATCAATAATGAGAGTATTAAAAATGTGCGATTTTTTTTAATTTTATTCAACTCTCTTGAATCTGGTCAATTGTGAAATAAAATAATTACATTATTTACTTAAAATAATTACATAATTCATTTAAAATAATTACATAATTCACTTACTCTGTGTAAACTAACTAATGAAATTTCATATTCAGCTCCAGTTGGTTTCGCTTTTCCAGAAACTCGTTCCATCAATTCTAGAGCGTATTTTTGAAACATAACATGCTCTTGTCTTTTTTCTTGAAGTATTGGATCTTTCATAAGAGCTTGAATTTGATTATCAGTGAACATAGGTAATTTACTGATAATTTGTCTAACCTTTTCACTTCTTGCAAGACCAGCAAGTGCTCGACACGCAAGAGCACGAATGCTGTCTGCATCGGTGATGGGAGTTTTTACCATCATTAATTGCAGTAAAACCTTTAAGAAAATAAATTCTATTAATTTTTGTTTGCTTCTAGAAGTTCGTTATTCAAAATGTTGAATAGTTGTCAACCAACTATTTTTAAGAAAAATAAATAATAACTTTAAAACTTTATTTTTAAAAAGATTTTTTAAAGAACAAATAATAATTAATTACCATTATGCCATTGTTTGATCTCACACTCTCCCAAACTTTTTGTATTAATTCTTCTCCATTATGAATGTTAGTTTTCTTCTTAGCTGATCCTGTCACGGAATACCTGGCAACATTTCCACCGACCTAAAAAGTAATTTAATTAGATGACAATTTCATCTATGATTTTGTAAAGTGTAAATTGCTGAAAGTGGATAGCGTAAAGAAATTAATAAAATATTAATAAATTAATAAATATTTATATTCAAAATAAATATTTAAATTCAGAATAAATATTTAAATTCAGAATAAATATTTAAATTCAGAATAAATATTTAAATTAAACAGCAAACTTACCCTATTAATGGGTGCACAAACGCAATTAACGACAGCTCTAAGCGCAGCTCTTTGAACATCAGCATCAGCAATAATTTCGCACTCTGCTGCTGCCAATAATAAATTAATCGCCATTGTCATGGACATGTCCGGCATGTCAACTCTTTCGCAAAGCAACGACATAACTTTCGGCACAACAGAACAAATCGCAATTACATCTAAACAAGATCGCACAGTTTCTGCGCTGGACGTTGTATGTACCCTGCAAATGAAAAATAAATTAATGCTCTCGATGTAAATAGAAATAGAAAAGATAAATAGAAATAGAGAAGGTAAATAGAAATAGAGGTAAATAGAAATAGAGAAAATAAAAAACAGAAGTGAAAAATACTTTACACACGAGAATGTAAAAATGATATAAAAATACTCACCTTCCACTATAATTCCATTCTCGAGCAAAGGCTATAATTTGAAGAAGAAGAGTGATTCCGCCAAGACGATAGAGTTCCTCTACGGGGAACCATAGCGTTCTTAAAGACATTAATTCTTGCAGTACCTCCACTTTTACTTGCACTTCTTCACTGCTTAATTTACATGCCTAAAAAACAATTTTTACAAATTAAACTCAGTAGCTCTAGTATGAAGATATTATTCTTAATTACTAATTGTGATAAATTTGCAACAAAGAAATTAAAAACAATAGTTTCGAAATAAAGACATCGCAATTAACAAGGGCAAAACATAATTACAAATAATTAGTTTTAAAAAATTCAAATCGATCCAAGAAAGTGTAGTACTTGCACGAAGTAGTATAAGGAGCACCATCTTGGGTTAGAAATATGGTTGCATGTTTCTAGAATTAACCGAAAAATTTGATATCAGCGATGCTGGCGATCC